>BOPN01005928.1:78623-81123 GCA_017312705.2 Penaeus japonicus | reverse complement strand
TTTTGTCATTTCGTTTCTTTACGCTTGATAATGTTGTTTTTTGGTTATTGTTCTTGGGTTGACGGTGGCATTTGGAATTTATTATATATATATATATATATATATATATATATATATATATATATATATACATATATATATATATATATACATATATATATATATTCTATACACACCAACATATAAAAATATTTAAGTATGAAAAAAACAAATAAACACACGTACATATACACATATATATGTACATATGTATATATATGCATATATATATATATATATATATATATATATATATATATATATATATATATATATATACATATACACACAGGTCCCTCTTCTTACAGTCTAACACACACCTAACTGAGGGATTACGAGGCCAAAACAGAGCCAAGGGAAACGCCACGAAATCGCCGGCGAGAAAATTAATCCGCGGGAAGCGAAGAGGAAAAAGAGCGGCCGTAAAGCTGGGCGCCTTTGTCGTCGAGGCGCTTATCGGGCGCGGCAGCTGGACCGGCGCCTTAGGCCTCGCACGGGAAGGGAAGCGCCGTTTCAGGGGCGTTCGGGTTTCAGGGGATTTTGACATTAATCTCTACTCGGCTCGGGAGGCGATGCGTTTGTGTGTGTGTATGTGTGTGTGTGTGTGTACGTACTGGTCAGGGCATGTCTACTATATTTTCTTATTTCTGCATATCTTTCCCATAAAAGAGGGAAATAGCAACTCTCTCTTTTTTCTTTCTTCTTTTTTTTAAGCAAAATGGCTCCATTTTGGAGAGCTATAACATAGATACGAAATTGAACTTTAAAAAACGGTTGAACTTCCAAACACTGGGGATTCTCTCTCTGATTAAAGTTAAACCAATGTCATTTCCATAGGGGGGAAAATACGACCTGAATAGTGGTCGAAGGACACTATTATTTAAAAAAGGGTTTACCAATATGAAAACAACATGAATGATTATACTACCGCATCCAATTGCTGTATTTGTATATTTTTTCCCATTGCAAGATAGAAAAATAATACGGATGACGAAATATTAAACATGACTATTTTAATTTTCAAATGCAAATATCTTCTTTCTCATAAACTTTTATTTTGTCTCTTTAGGTGATGTTTCCTTTACCCATATAAAGTTGTTTCCTTATTTTATTAAGAAAAAACAGCGTCAAAAATGGAAAAAAAGATGTATGATTTTGCTGAAACAGTGTACCAATTACGATAACATTCGAATTGAAATTATCAAAAAAAAAAAAAAAGGTAGATAGCGGAAAAAACAGTTGTGAATATCTATTTTTCAATTTTCTTCTGGCCTTTTCGATGAGGATGATATGTGTATTGCATGTGTATTGTACTTGTTTTGATTCTGTATATCATATTCATGAGAAGCAGTTTTAGAGAGCTATGATTTGATATGGTACCGAAATTGTGGCTCCACTTTTACTTCAAATTCCAAAATGTTCGAGGTTTGATATATTAATCAGATAAGAATAAAAAGTGAAAAAAAAAAAAGATTTGAAAGGAATTTGTATATCATTTATTGTCAATTCATCCAGACATGCTTCTATCGCATGCTCATGCAACACATGCATATCCTATTTAGTGTTCACACTTTAAAGAGTATCTAATGATCATTAAAACATGTGTTACGCAGCTTTTGACATGTCCCATTCACTCATTACAAAGAAATGTTTTCACCGGACAACCCAACTCTTTGAAATAAATCTACGTTTTCATGACACGCATTTCTACGCCCTCTCTCCCCGAATGCGTCTCGCAAGTTGGATGTCCTTGGGCATGATGGTCACCCTTTTGGCATGGATGGCGCACAGGTTGGTGTCCTCGAAGAGTCCCACCAGGTAGGCCTCGGACGCCTCCTGCAGCGCCCCGATGGCCGCGCTCTGGAACCGGAGGTCCGTCTTGAAGTCCTGCGCGATCTCCCTGACGAGGCGCTGGAAGGGCAGCTTGCGGATGAGCAGCTCCGTGGACTTCTGGTAGCGACGGATCTCCCGAAGGGCCACCGTGCCGGGGCGGTAGCGGTGGGGCTTCTTCACGCCTCCTGACGCAGGGGCGGACTTGCGGGCGGCCTTGGTGGCCAGCTGCTTGCGAGGGGCCTTCCCTCCGGTGGACTTGCGGGCAGTCTGCTTGGTACGGGCCATCGTTAAAATTCAGAAGTTATCCTTTATAATCCGTAGATTGCAGACTGACGATACAAAGCAAAGCGAATGGTGCAAATGAAGTACAATTGTGTTCAGAGAAATAACCCTTCTTATATGTACTAATGCTCGTTACCCGTCCCCTCACACGCCCACCTTGCCTAGGTGCGCGCCCGAAGCATCATCCTCTTACCTTCCCTAATCACTTTAAAAAAGAATATTTGTCACGTGCGCTCTAAAAACAAGAAAGAAAAACGGATTTAAAAATAATATTGATAATGATTCTTATTATCACAATAAATATTATCATGAAAACGATGATAATCTGAAACACGTTAACATTTTG
>BOPN01005928.1:41123-43623 GCA_017312705.2 Penaeus japonicus | reverse complement strand
AAAAAAAAATATATATATATATATATATATATATAATCCGTATCATAAACTATTCTAAGATTAATCAACGACAAATGAATGAATTCGTTACAAAAGATAAATAGAGATGCGACGAAGAAAAAAAAAGAGAGAGAAAAAAAAGAGAGGCTCCAGCACATATCCTGATGATGGCACTACTCTTGTAATACCCTCTTTATCTGCACTATCTGCTCCTGTTATCGATGCCGACACGTAGGTAACAAGGGACCCTTATGAATTCACAAAGATCAATTAAGCACGACGCCGAGCCAATTACGAAGGAGCTGCAAGCAATCAACATGCATCGGGAAGCCTCGTTGCAATTCGCCCGGGGTTAAATCTGGCCCGACTCGCCTTCCTCGCTAAGCGTCCGATTCGCTCGTCGCTCGTATGTTGCATGGACGCGAGGGCGGAGAACTCTCGTAGGAGGAGGAAGAGAGTGAAGGAGAAGAGGAATTAAGAAACGAGGCGAGAAAGGAGGGTGTTTATAGGTATGGCTGGGTGAAGAGAGGAAAAGGTAAAAAAAAAAAAGAAAAAAAAAAAAGAAAAAAAAAAAATTAAAGTGTAACGTGGCGAGGGTAAAAAAAAGTAAAAAGAAAGAAAGAAAGAAAGTTACATTCCCAAAACGAGCTGTAATGTATCGATGACAAGCGAAGCACGTGATGTCAATACAAGGAAGAAGCAATTACATGGACAGCAACCCACAAGCCACGACAGAACAACAACACAACAGCAATGCACGCACACACACACACACACATACATAAACACAACAAACACACACACATAGACACACACACACACACACACACACATATACATACACACATAAACACAACAAACAAACACACACACACACAAACAAACAAACACACACACACGCCCTGGTAGCACGAGCTGACAGTCCCAGTTTGCAGTGTTATTAATGACCCCAATTAGTATCCTTTGGGTGTATTTGTGGTCCATTCATTAACCGGGGAGCATTTAGATATTCACCGTGAAAGGCAGACCCTCCTATCCGGTCGAAAAATAAAAAGCGGTTCGCCTCCGTAAATCATTTGCGAATACTTAATGGTTTCGCCTTCTTGTGACCGACCCTGCGTGTTTGAAGTGCTTGGGGGAGCAAGGAGTGCTTGCTTATTTCTGGTGGTCTGTGCGTCCTGTAGGTGAGCTTGCCGGTGTAATAGTCACCCAGGTGCCGTTAGGAAATAAAGCGTTCGTGAATGTAGATGTCGCATAAGTGTGTGTCTGTGGGTGTGGAAGGAATTCGTACGTGTGTTGTGGGTATGGCTCAGTGCGGTTGGACCCCGGATATACTTGCTGTTGATTTCTGTCTGTCTCTCTCTCTCTCTACCTATCTATCTATCTATCTATCTTTATCTTTATCTTTATCCATTCTTGAGAGAGAGAGAGAGAGATAGAAAGAGAGAGAGAGAGAGAGTGTGTGTGTGTGTGTGTGTGTGAGAGAGAGAGAGAGAGAGAGAGAGAGAGAGAGAGAGAGAGAGAGAGAGAGAGAGAGAGAGAGAGAGAGAGAGAGAGAGAGAGAGAGAGATAGATAGATAGGTAGAGAGAGAGAGAGAAAGAAAGAGAGAGAGAGAGAGAGAGAGAGAGAGAATACTGCCATGTACATAACTAAAATAGCCTTATTTTCAAACATTTACAAAGAACATAAGACGAAGTGCCTTAAAGAATGTGTTCAATGCTAATTAAGCACGAAAACAATCCCCAAAGTGGAATCGAAAAATAAGAGTTTTATACACACGCAGACTGGTGGAATCCTCCCTCACCAACAGGCTTCCTCATTTCAACCTTAACAGTGTTTCCTCCTGCCAACAGTCTACTTGCTTCCCGTATTCTTATACTGTTGCCTTACGCCCTTCTCACATACCGCCTGTCCCGATGACCTGACCTGCCTAAGCTGAGTGATAAAAATGTTATTCTATAAAAAAAAAAAAAATAATAATAATAATCCTTTATAAATTCTCATCCATGCCAAGGTAAGATAGTTTGTTTTGCTAGAAACTTTTTTTTTCTTTAATAGTCCATTTAGAATGAACTTAATGAGGAATAATTGCGATAAAGATCAATCTAATAAGGTCGCTAGTTTCCGAGTTACAGCATTTTCCTGCTACCAACTTCGGAAACTATCAAATAAAACCAACAATTTATGAAAAGTAGCTATGATCATTAGCAAAGTTGAGACATTAAACAGTTTCTGTGAATATGTACAAAAAACGATATATGATTAGGGGAAGCGAGAAATGATTTGATCTTCTGTTGTGAGGGAATACTGTAAATTACACCTCACTGGCAATTGAAAACAAGATAAGAAATTAAAGCATTTATTTCGCGTCATGTTATCTTCCGCACCCTCTGGAGTAGTGGCAAGGGCCAAGAATGCCGTGAGGGAAAAGGGGCGGCGAAGAGTGGAAAGGGCCAAGGATGCAGAGAGGGAAAAGGGGCGGCGACGCGGCATCAGAAC
>BOPN01005928.1:31123-33623 GCA_017312705.2 Penaeus japonicus | reverse complement strand
AACACACCAACCCCTTCAACAAGATGAAGCTGGTTTCTAGAAAACAAAAAAGAATAACAAGGGAGGAGCGGCACTTACCAAAACCCGTACAAGGTGCCGAACGTCCCAAAGTAGTATTTGTATATGTTGCGAGTGGTTACCCAGACACAAACAAAGAAGATATTGAAGACTTTCTTGTAACTAGTTTAATCAATATATCTGATGTAAAACGACAAATATCTGATGTAAAACGACAAATATCTGATGTAAAACGAAAATAACACATCATTACTACTCAATCTTCACAGCTACTATAAGGGGTAAATAAACCACGAACTCCCCATAGAGTCTGACGTCTTTCCTAATAATGTAAAGATGTTCCTTAAAAGAAACAAATACAGAAGCGAGGAGAATATTTGACGCCGCTGAGCTGTCAGGAAATCCGGCGGTCAGACCACACAACACAATCAAAAGAGGACACATCAGTCCAAGTCTCTCCTCGGTCACTTAGAAGAAATTAGAATGACAGTTTATGAGAGAAACATTGATATTATCTAAAGACATCAAGCTATTTCATCAACATTCCACTGTTTCATGTTTAAAGCTGTGTTGCAGGTCAAGGGGTCGGACACCTGTAAATAATGCAGCGGTAGAGGACATCTGGATAACTGTACAGAGCAGTATGTATCCCTGCTTCCTTATTGGCGCAATCTATAGACACCCTCAAAGTCCCTCATGCCACCGCAGAATCTTCTGTTTAGAGAAATGTCAATGAAAAGAAAACCTCCTGTCATCTTTGGTGACTTAAATGGTGATATAAATAAATCAAATGCAAAGTTGATTAGGTCAGTTAAGAAGAGCGAATTTAAATAAAAAATCATAAACAAGCCTACAAAGCTTACATAAAATATTTTATCCACATTAGATGTCAAAATGACAAACAGACCCAATATCATTTTGCATACAGACGCTATCCGATGTCAAATTGCTGACCACGCACTTTTAACCATGACTTTGAATATAAAGAAGCCAAAGCGACAACCACTTATAAATACTTCTCGCCCCTCGGTCACGCTGCCAACATATTATAGCCAATGATTCGGCACTTTATCAACTTTATCATTTTTTTCAACCAATTAAGTTGACAGACGAGTTAATATTTTGACAGACGTGGCAAAGGATACCAAAGATGCCTCGGTCTTTATAAAACAAAAACATTCGGAGTCCTCCTGCGCCCTGGATAAAAGACAACATTAAGTAAGCCATAGAGGATAGGAAAACACATACAAAGTTCTCAAAACATATTTCATATTACCTTCAGGCTGAATAAAAGAAAAAGTGAAAATACTAACCAAAAATGCAAAGATATTTCTTGGGTGAGAAAAAAAAATCATCTGATATATACACGACTGATAGTGCCTGATAAAAAAAAAAAAAAAAAAAAAAAAAAAAAAAAAAAAAAAAGGATTTCCCTAAATTCGGACACTATATAGAACATTTCAGTGACATCTTAACAGAAGTCGACCTACTCACCTATGAATAGACAACCGCCTCCACAGAATGCAACTGGAACAATGCTCACAGCAAATACTCTCAGACCGCAACCAGTGGAATGAGAAACAATAATTCTAACGAAGGAACGGATGGCATTGCTCATCGATTCACAAAGGAAAGTCTACCTGAAACTGCGTACTACCTGACAGTCGTTGTAATTATATTCAAAATGAGGGGTGTATATTCATGACTCTGGAAATATTGTATCACAATACCTTTTTTTCGAATCCAGAGATAGAGACGAGGTAAATAACTAACTAACCAATTACTCTATCGCAATGATATATAAAGTTCTCGGAAAAATAGTTGAAAACCAATTAACAGCATTCCTGAAAACGAATAGTCTTCTGTCTAACATGCAACATGAATTCACAAGAAGTTATCTACCGAAAATGGTATCCAAATATTACTAATGGAATTAATGATAACACAGATAATGAACAGATGAATTTGTTTACTCAATGGGATTTACCGAAATAAGCCATGAAATCCTTCTCAGCAAACCAAGAAATCACGGAATTGATAGCTGTTGATTGAAAAAGTACTTATCCGCGAGAATCTGTCTAAATCCGTGAATACGCATCGTCTAAGTTTCATTAATACAAATATGACACAAGTATACTAATCCACAAGATCATACAAGGAAATTATCCACATTGGATTTTAGCCACACAAACAATAGGCAGTTTATCAGTATCGTTTCTACTATCATTGTTATAATATATTACGGTTATTATCATTTCCCTTCTTCGCATAATCATTATCAACACTATCATCATTCTTATTATCATCATAATTCATATTATCATTGTGCTTATCATCATCATCATCATTATTCTCTCTCTCTCTCTCTCTCTCTCTCTCTCTCTCTCTCTCTCTCTCTCCGACCGATCCTACATCACTCCCTTCATACTAATCATCTCTCCTCCCTCAACCCCCCCCCTCACCTCCCTCACCCCCCTCACTC
>BOPN01005928.1:3959-13959 GCA_017312705.2 Penaeus japonicus | reverse complement strand
ACCCGATGTGCAATATACTGAGGGCGGCCCAGGGTGTTAGAGTGAATGGCTGGTCCACAGGTTGCCCTTTAAAGTGCAGTTCATTTCCGAAACAAGTAGTTATCACCTGGATTGGTGGAAGTCATTTCAGGTCATATGATGCTACGACTTGATCTGGTTTCAGAAGCAAAAGACTGTTGTGCACATCAAATGAGTCGTTACATAGACATTACCTAAATTGGCATATCTCGGGCTGATGAGTCGTTATATATACATTACTGCTGATGCGTAATAGGGGCATCGCAGCTGGGCGTACTGTGCTTATACGGATCCATTATTTTGATTATCATTACCAGTACTCGTTATCATTATCATTGGTGATATCATTGTCTTTTATGGTATGAATACAATAGTAATACTTTCACTTATGATAATATTATTTATTATCGGGACTATTACGTTTGTTATCTTTGAGTGAATGACGAAGACAGTCTAATATGATGCTGTATAAATAAAGGCTAATGATTTTTGTTTTTTAAAGTATTAACGTTTTATTCCCCTATTCATGCTTTCCTTCATTTCTGTGCATTTTTTTCTCCCTTATATATACCTGTTATGTGTTTTCAGTTTGTTTTTTTCACATTTGTTAATTTCACAACTCCATCTATTTTTCATTCCCATCTGTTCTTTTTTTCATTTTTTTTTTATCTAGTCTCCGATCATACTAAATTGATCGTTATAACTATTTATTTTCCTTCGCATTACCCATTACAATAATTTTTCGCAATTGGAAGTGCAGGGAAAGGACGCAAGTGAGGGAATTCCTAGCTTAGAATGGTCGTTCAAACACTGCGTTGTATTTCCCTGTAGGATATCACCCGAGCGCGTCTAAAAGCATAATCTTGTGAGAGCGTTTCACTTTCCTGGTGAACCTAATTTTGAGCTTCGTTATTTACGGCGAGTCTGGGCTGAATATCTTTCGTTTATTTTATTATGATAAACTTGTATGTGTTATTGTTGTAGTTCATCTTTATTCGAACTATTTTCTTTCTCTTTTTTTGAGATCTTGCTTGATTATGATATTTTTTGTCATTGGGTTTGCCTATGTTTTGAACTGTTTGTCTGTCGTTTTTTTTTCTATGAAAATAATGAAAATCCTTTTTTTTTTTCTTTTTATTTGTGTGTCTGCGAGTTTGCATATCTCTCATTCTTTGTCTGACTATCTAACTATAAGCCTGACTCTCTCTCTTTATCTATTTATCTCCCTCCCTCCCCCTCTCTATCTATATATCTCCCTTTCTCTCTGTGTTATGGTACACGAGATATAATAGGCACTGTAGTACAATGATCACAGTAATCAAACACTATAAGAACAAGTATGAATAGGAGAAATCAGGTGTCAGTGATAGCGCAGTCGATCCCGGTCTGCCTGTATATTCTAGACATCCCGGTTATAAGGAATGGTTTCCCATTAGCAGTCCTCAGTAGTGGTTACGCGGGAACGTATCCTGGAGAGTAAGGCGTGGCAGTCAAAGGTATTCACAGGGTCAACATGATAGGAAGATAATTATGTGTGAAGTATTTATTCATCAAAGTTGACCAGGAATGTTTCAATACTAGAATGTGTATTCATGTAATATTTGTATGTTGGTGTATGTTGATCTCCCACCTCTCTCTCTCTTCTCTTTCTGTCTGTCTCTCTCTCTCTCTCTCTCTCTCTCTCTCTCTCTCTCTCTCTCTCTCTCTCTCTCTCTTTCTCTCTTTATATCTTTCTCTCTCTCTCTTTCTTATCAACTTCTCATTTCAGTTCCCTTTTCTCCTTTTAATCTTGAGCAGCTTTCATTCGTGACGCGCAAGTTTTTTTTTTCTTTTTTTGGTGAATGATTAAGAATTTTCTTGAGCGGGTTTCTGTTTGCCTCATATTTCCTTGCATTTATTCCAGTTTTAAAAGTCTTATATCCTCGTCGGTTCTGTAATGTTTATTCATACATCAGCCTATAAGTTTGTGCTTATGAATGTAAAAAAGAAGGATCGCACAGACACGAACAGAATATTTAGGTTATGATGTGCAGACATAGACATAAGGTCACATATATTTTCTCTCTGTGTATTCATCTGTCTCTTTCTATCTCTGCCATTTATCTCTTTCTCTTCCTTTCTCTCTCTGTCTATCTGTGTCTCTCTGTTTCTCGGTCTCTTTCTCTCTCTCTCGATCTCTCAATCTATCTCTCAATCTATCTTTCTCTCTCTCTCAATCTCTCCCAGTCTCTCTTTCTATCTATCTTTCTCTCCTCTCTCTCTCTCTCTCTCTCTCTCTCTCTCTCTCTCTCTCTCTCTCTCTCTCTCTCCCTCCATCTCTCTCTCTCTTTCTCTCTCTCTCCCTTTCTCTCTCTCTCTCCCACTCTTTTTCCCTGACGATCAAACAAGCATATGAATTCATATAAAAACTCCACCTGCTGAATTCCCCAAAGCACATATATAAGGGACCCCGGACCCTAAACTGATGAATAATGCATTACGAGGCATGCGAAATGTCATGTGTTTCACGTCATATGTATGCATTGCCTGCAGTATCCCAGGGCGAATAACTTACCCGCTGAAGGTGTATGGTCTGTATTACTAACAGAGGTGTGTGTATGTGTGTGTGTGTGTGCGTATGTGTGTGTGTTTTCTGTTGTAGATATCTGGGGATTCTTATTATTGTATTCTATCTATATTCTCTCTCTCTATTCTCTCTCTCCCTCTCTCTCTATCTATCTATCTATCTATCTATCTATCTGTCTTTCTCTCTCTCTCTCACTTTCCATCCCTCCATCCATCCACCCGCCTCTCTCTCTCTCTCTCTCTCTCTCTCTCTCTCTCCATCCACCCGTCTCTCTTTCTCTCTCTCTCTCTCTCTCTCTCTCTCTCTCTCTGTCTTTCTCTCTCTCTCTCTCTCTCTCTCTCTCTCTCTCTCTCTCTCTCTCTCTCTCTCTCTCTCTCTCTCTCTCTCTCTCTCTCTCTCTCTCTCTCTCTCTCTCTCTCTCTCTCTCTCTCTCTCTCTCTCTCTCTCTCTCTCTCTCTCTCTCTCTCTCTCTCTCTCTCTCTCTCTCTCTCTCTCTCTCTCTCTCTCTCTCTCTTTTCCTGCTCTCCACCTCTCCCCTTTCCCTTAATTCACACAATGCGTGTAGTTCTCTTTTCAAAGGAAAGTAAAAACGAAAAGCGAAAATTTATCGCTTAATTAAATAAAGTGTGGTTTTATCCGATTACCCGGTTGGACAACTTTTAATTACCATTCCATAACCACAACTTTGACAAGTTTAGGTAAGACTTCCAATAATTTCTATGTCAAAAGTTTGGACGCTTTGATAGAGAGGTTGTCGTGCGGAAGTTGAAGTGCAAGTGTGAAATTGATTTAGATTTTCGGAAAAGCCTCTCTCTTTCTGTCTCTCTCTCTCTCTGTCTCTTACTCTCTCTCTCTCTCTCTGTCTCTTACTCTCTCTCTCTCTCTCTCTCTCTCTCTCTCTCTCTCTCTCTCTCTCTCTCTCTTCCTCTCCCTCTCTCTATCTATCTATCTATCTCACTCACCCTTTCTCTCTCTCTCTCTCTCTCTCTCTCTCTCTCTCTCTCTCTCTCTCTCTCTCTCCCCCCCTCTCTCTCTCTCTCTCTCTCTCTCTCTCTCTCTCTCTCTCTCTCTCTCTCTCTCTCTCTCTCTCTCTCTCTCTCTCTCTCTCACTCCCCCCCCTCTCTCTCTCTCTCTCTCTCTCCCTCCCTCTCTCTCTCTCTCTCTCTCTCTCTCTCTCTCTCTCTCTCTCTCTCTCTCTCTCTCTCTCTCTCTCTCTCTCTCTCTCTCTCTCTCTCTCTCTCTCTCTCTCTCTCTCTCTCTCTCTCTCTCTCTCTCTCTCTCTCTCTCTCTCTCTCTCTCTCTCTCTCTCTCTCTCTCTGTGTGTCTGTCTGTCTGTCTCTCTCTCTGTCTCTCTTTCTCTGTCTCTCCCTCCCCCTCTCTTTCTCTCTCTCTCTCTCTCTCCATCTATCTGTCATTCATAACCCAAATGACAGATAACCGAGAACATGATATTACACAGACATCTCCTTCAAGGCCCAGAGTTGTTCAATTATAGTCCTACGAAAGGTCTTAGACTCAAAGGACTAGGCCTATCAAAGATATTTAAAACCTCTCCCGACAGCGATGTCTTTTCAAATGGGAGGGGGGCGTGGAATAGGGGGGAAGAGGGAGGGAAGAGGGAGAGGGGGGGAGGTAGAAGGGAGTTGACTGGAGGGAATTTAGGAAGAAAGTAGATAGAGGAAAGGAGAGAGAGACAGGTGATTTTTGCTATTATCTTCATCCTTATGATTGCTTTTATCATCATTGTTAATATCATTATTATTTGTTATTATTATTATGATTACTGTCATTATCATTTCTATAATTATCATGATTATCACTATTATCATCATTATCATTAATATCAATACCATTCTTATCTCATAATCATTAATGTCATTATCAGTATTATCACCACTGATCATATAGATTTGTTCTATTTTTTTTACATCATGCTGAACATTATCAAGATTCTAATCATTATCATCCACATTATTACTTGCCATTATCTTTACCCTCACTAATAGAGTCATTATTTCTACCTTTATCATTTTCATTATTTCTACTCTCATTATCATAATTATTCCAAATATCATCATAATAATCATATCAAATCTCATATCAATTATTTCTATCCATTTCTTCCAAACCAAGAACAGAGCCCATAAAGAAAAAAAAAACAAAAAAAAAACAATAGTATAATAAACAATAAATTCCTGAAAAAAATGGTCTTTGGTATAAACCAAGACGATGAATGATCTCGGCGGAAGAGAAATGCTTCCGGTCGCAAGAAACAGGGACATCTCACTCACTCCATCATTGAGGGGTACGTAAAAAGAAATTCGTGTGTTTCTTTTGTTGTTGTTGTTGTTGTTATATTCTGTAAATGTTCTTCGTTTTATTTTGATGTGAAGGTCATGTGGTTTTTGTTTTGATTTGTGGTTGTCTTGTTCCATTTTTTTGTGCTGCGTTATGAGTTTTGTGTGAGTTGGTGACTTGAAAGTAGTTTATATGTTATGACAGTGAGCGTCAAAGTTTTGTCGTATACATACACTTATATGGATACGCGTGTGTGCGTGGTCGTGCGTGCGGTTGTGTTTGTGTGTAAATAGCTAGCTAGCTAGCAATATAGGTATAGATATAAATTGATAGATAAATAGATCCACATTCATACATACATAGGTGTTTTTCATATTTTACAGCTACGCATATATTTACACATATATATGTGCGCATACCTCCCATCCTCTATCTCTCTCTCTTGTTCTCTCTTTCCCTATCTTCTCTCTCTCTCTCTCTCTCTCTCTCTCTCTCTCTCTCTCTCTCTCTCTCTCTCTCTCTCTCTCTCTCTCTCTCTCTCTCTCTCTCTCACCCTCCCACTATCGCTCCTTCTCACTCTCGCTCACTTCCTCTCTCTCCTTCAACACCTTCTACAACACATCCTCTCTTTTCTCCTCCTCTGTGTCCTCCTATGCCATCTCGACCGTACGCTTTACGCTTTACACTTCGCAGCATTTTCATCACAAA
Organism: Penaeus japonicus; assembly: GCA_017312705.2. Taxonomy (NCBI): domain Eukaryota; kingdom Metazoa; phylum Arthropoda; class Malacostraca; order Decapoda; family Penaeidae; genus Penaeus; species Penaeus japonicus. Next base: position 8,369 of record BOPN01005928.1, on the reverse strand, counting down.
AATAATACTAATTCAGACTCCCTTTGATCCACCAACAATCTCTTGAAAGCCAGTTGACAAAGGGCTTTCACCTTTATGGCCTCTTGGACTAAAGACGAGGGAGGATCAACGTATTTCAATTAATTTTAATACCTTGATTATCAGTACCTATCAAACAAGAGCTACTGTCATGTCAATCACTTAGTACTGGTTTGTGTAAGAGGCGAGGGAGCGGCGCGGATTATGCGAGTGGGAGCAGGGAATTTTGAACCTTAGGGTAGAAGGAGTTCCGGATTGTTTTCCTATAAGTAGCTTCGTGTGGGTTGCGCTTCTTAGGACACGGCTTTGAAGGATGGGGTTGAAGGGGGTGGGGGCGGGGGTGGGGAGGGGGAGGGAGAGGGGGAGGGAGAAGCCCGAGTGGTTGTTGGGGCCGTGAAGGGTGGGTGTGTGTGTGGGTGGGTGGGTGGGTGGGTTTGGGTGTGGGGTGGGTGGAGTGGATATAGGAAAGGGAGAGTGTTGCTGAACAGTTTGATAATGTTGTTTCTCGGTGAACCAATCTAGATGAAGTGGTCTGTTGACTGAGTTACATTATTGTAAAGTCTTAAGGGCGATGCAACATATATGTATTACGCACACACACACATATATTCATACACACATACACACACACACACACACACACACACACACACACACACACACACATATATATATATATATATATATATATATATATATATATATATATGTGTGTGTGTGTGTGTGTGTGTGTGTGTGTGTGTGTGTGTGTGTGTATGGATATATATATATATATATATATATATATATATATATATATATATATATATATATATCTATATACACACACACACACACACATATATATATATATATATATATATATATATATATATATATATATATATATATATATATATATATTATATATGAAGAAATATGAAGAGGAAGAGGAAGAGGAAGAAACAAGGGATATGGAGGGAAAGGGAACAGAAAATTGAAAAAGTATTTGTGTGTGTGTGTGAACGTGTATCTATATGTGTATACGTATCTATATATAACCAACGAAATTCACATGCCCACTGTCCTTGTGGAAGGTGAGACGATCAACGGAAAAAGAAAAACAAAAAACAAAAAACAAAAAACAAAAAACAAAAAACAAAAAAACAATCAAACGCAATCGAAAATCCGAAACATATAGAAAACGGAGTAGTCGACAGACCGAAAGAAAACGCGATCCATGTTGAAGATAATGGCCGACCCTCGAGTAGGTTAATGAATGAGATAAGATGGAGATTCGCAGGAGAAGAAAAAGAGAGAGAGAGAAAAAGGAGAAGAAGAATGGAGAATCTTTAAAAAAAAGTCTTCTCAGGGAGTCGTTAGGTGTTGCCTTGTGTCTCCTCTCAGACTTGTGTCCTTTGCTAGGGAACGCGCAGTCAAAGAAAGGGATGTGGAAGAGGGCAGCACAAGGGAGAGGAGGAAAGAGGAGGTGGTGGTGGTGGTGGAGGAGGAGGAGGTTTTGGAGGAGAATGAGTAGGAAGAAGAGGTGGTGGAGGAGGAGGAGGAGGAAGAAGAGAAGCACGTGGCGGAGGAGGAGAAGGTGGTGGAGGTGCAGGTGATGGTGATAAAAGAGGAGGAGAAGAAGGAGGAAAAGCATAGGAGATAGAGGAGGTGAAGGAGAAGGAAGAGGAAAGGGGGGAGGAGGAAGAATAAGAAGAGGTGGAAAAGCATACGGATGAGGAGGAGGGGTTAGGAGAAGGAGGAGAAGGAAGAGGAAGAAAAAGAAGAGCAGGGGGAGGAAGAGAAGAAGACTAAAAGAAAAAGAAAGAAAAACGTAAAAGTAAAATGAAAGACGAAAAAAGAAAGCGATAACAAATAACAGAAACAAAAGAATAAACAAAAAATAAGATAGAAAGGAAAAGAAAAAGAAAAAAAAAAAACTTCAACAAGGACAACAAAAGCACAGCGAGCCCGGCCCCCCCCCCCCCCCCCCCCCCCGCCTCCTCCTACTCCTCTTCCTCCTCCTCCTCCTCCTCCTCCTCCTCTTCGTGTTCATCTTTAAGAGTATCTCAAGAATATGGTAATCAGGTTGCTCCTCTGAGGCCTACATTACCCCCCCCCCCTTCCCCCCTTCCCCCCCTCCCCCCTCTCGTCCAAGAGGGTATGGAGAGCGTTTTCCTTTTTTATATTTATATTCTTGTTTATCATTATCATTATATACTTTTTTTTATTCATGAAGATAAATGGATCCGCTCAATTATCATTATTTTTTTATATGGATAGATAGATCCAGGATATACTGCTCTACTTTATATTATTACCGCTATTGTTATTTATATTTACCATTATCATAATATCATTTTTCTTTTAAGAGAAATGTAAATGGGATCAGACCATTTTTTCTCAATTGATCTTTTGCAGCTGCTTGTATTGGGAAATATAAAGTATCCAAATAAATGAGGTAAATGGAGCTACAGGACATAACGATATCTGGAAACTGATAAGGAAAGGAAAGGAAAGAAAAAAAAAACACATTAATCGCTTTATAAGAAATTAAGTTATTCCTTAACACGCCTCTCCTCATCATATCATTATCATTACCATATCATTTATCAGAGAATTAAATGCCCTTATATTTTTATTGAAATGTGGATGATAGAAATAGGATTATAGAAATGTGAAATCAGGGCAGCGTTTTATCTCTTTTTCTGTTTTTCTTTTTTTTTTCTTTTTTTCCCCCTTTCCAAAGCGTTGTATGCATAAGTAAATATATACAGGGGGATGGAAGACTGTGTTTCTTTTCTCTCTTTTAAAGAAGACGTCATGTACCCATTGCTACTGGATCGGTGATGAGAAGGGAAAAAAGAGAGGAGGAGGAGAGAGAGAGAGAGGGGGGGGGGTGAGGGAGAGGGTGAGAGAGAGAGGGGGGGAAGAGGGAGGGAGGGAGGGAGGAGAGAGCGAGGGAGATATATATATATATATATATATATAGAGAGAGAGAGAGAGAGAGAGAGAGAAATGGACGGGGAGAGAAAGAGAGAGAGAGAGAGATGGACGAAGAGAGAAAGGAAGAGATGGAGAGAGAATGAAAGAGATGGAGAGAGAAAGAAAAAGATGGAGAGAGAGAAAGATATAGGGAAAATGTGATGACAGTAACAATTTCAAATTGATAAAGAAAGAAAGGAAAATACGTTAACTTTGTGTACGTTAAGTGATTATGGATCATGCTTTTCTTTTTCATTCATTGTTAGTGTCTTTTTATTATTCTTGATATCATTATTTCCATTTTTTTTACAGAAATGTAAATAAGATATCTCAATATTTTCCAAAGAGAGGATATGTCGGTGGCTATAATTGGAAATATATAATAAAAAAGAGGGGAAGAAAAGCACGAAAAAAAGTAAACCTTGAAATCATCCTTCCCTTAGAGGAAAACCCAACAAAGAACATCATGCAAACAAACAATAACACAAGCAACAGATGAATCATTAACAAAAATTATAGTAACCAAGTAACCAAGACCAAAGTACTGAGCTAAACATATCTCGATTGCATGTCTGGTTGCATACTCAACCTGGTCAACCTTGGCTCACCTCCGAGGGAATAACAGGTCTTATGAGTGATTTTACCTGTAGCTGCCGTGAACGGGATAATTGAGGATCCTTATTTGTGTGTGGGGTGGGTGGGGGTGGGTGGGGGTGGTGCGGGTTGGGGGAGGGGGTGAGGGGGAGGGATTGGTTGTGTGGGGAACGGGTGGAGGTGAGGGTGTATGTGTGTGTTTTCCTCTGTCTCTAAGAGAGACGGTAAGAAAGAGAGAGAGAGGGAGAGGGAGAGAGAGAGAGAGAGAGAGAGAGAGAGAGAGAGAGAGAGAGAGAGAGAGAGAGAGAGAGAGAGAGAGAGAGAGAGAGGGTGAGAGAGGGTGAGAGAGAGAGAGAGAGAGAGAGGGGGGTGGGGAGTAAATAAGACACAGAGAGAGAAAGAAAGAGAGTGAAGCATGGGGAGACAAAAAGAGAGGGAAACAGAAAACCACAGAAATAGGGAGAGAGAGAAGAGAGAGAGAGAGAGAGAAAGAGAGTGAGAGAGAGAGAGAGAGCGAGCGCTCAGCTTGAATGTGTCCTCGAGATAATCCTAAGGAAGTGAGAAGGTAAACATAAAGCACTTTAAGAGATGAATTGTTGATGTGTTGTAAAACAAAGATACAGCGGCGAGAACATGCTTCGGCTTCACAAATAGACACACAGTACCCTCTCGCTTGTGTTGCCTGTTTGTCTATCTAAGCGTTTATTCATCTTCTTATCTATCTATCTATATCTGTCTCTGTCTGTCTCTGTCTCTCTCTCTTTCTCTCTCTCTCTCTCTCTCTCTCTCTCTCTCTCTCTCTCCCTCTCTCTCTCTCTCTCTCTCTCTTTCTCT
>BOPN01005927.1:40000-45000 GCA_017312705.2 Penaeus japonicus | reverse complement strand
TCTCTGTCTTCCTCTTCTTTTCTTCCTCTTCCTCTCTTCTCTCTCTTTCTCTCTCTCTCTCTTCCTCTTCCTCTCTCTTTTCCTCTCTATCTTTCTCTCTCTCTATCTCTCTATCTCTGTCTTCCCATTCCTTTCTTCCTCTTCCTCTCTTCTCTCTCTTTCTCTCTCTCTCTCTTCCTCTTCCTCTCTCTCTTCCTCTCTATCTTTCTCTCTCTCTATCTCTCTATATCTGTCTTCCTATTTCTTTCTTCCTCTTCCTCTCTTCTTCTCTCACTTTCTCTCTCTCTCTCTTCCTCTTCCTCTCTCTCTTCCTCTCTATCTTTCTCTCTCTCTATCTCTCTATCTCTGTCTTCTTCTTCCTTTCTTCCTCTTCCTCTCTTCTTCTCTCTCTCTCTCTTTCTCTTCCTCTCTCTCTCCCTCTCTATCTTTCTCTTCTCTATCTCTCTATCTCTCTATCTCTATATCTCTCTAACCCTCTCTCTTTCTCTGTCTCTCTCTAACTCTCTCTCTCTTCCTCTTCCTCTCTTCTTCTCTCTCTTTCTCTCTCTCTCTCTTCCTCTTCCTCTCTCTCTTCCTCTTTATCTTTCTCTCTCTCTATCTCTCTATCTCTATATCTCTCTAACCCTCTCTCTCTCTCTCTCTTTCTCTCTCTCTCTCTCTCTCTCTCTCTCTCTCTCTCTCTCTCTCTCTCTCTCTCTCTCTCTCTCTCTCTCTCTCTCTCTCTCTCTCTCTCTCTCTCTCCCCCCCCCTCTCTCTCTCTCTCTTTCTCTCTCTCTCTCTCTCTTCCTCTCTCTATATCTTTCTTTTCTATCTATCTCTAATGGTAATTACAATGATAACGACAATGTGTGTGGGTGTGTGTGTGTATGTATATATATTTATATATATATATATATATATATATATATATATATATATATATATATATATCTGTGAGTGTGTGTGTGTGTGTAAACAAAAAGAAAACATAGCTTTAAATTCATATATAATGTAAAAATCCACAATAGCAGCAATCGCAATAAAAGCAATAGTAATGAATATACCAATCAACCAAATAAGAAGATAGAAGAAGAAAAAAAGAAAAAGAGCGAGGAGAAAAAGAAGAAGAAAGATAAGAAAAAGAGATAAGGAGGAGGAAGAAGAAAATAAGAAGAAGAGAAGGAAAAGGAGGAAGAAAAGACGATGAAGAGGAAGAAAAAGAATTGTGAAGAAACACACACAAAAAAAGAAAAAACAAAGGTGCAAACATGCAAGCGAAGTCAGGCCACCTACCCTAGGACCCGCCCATTACCTCCCCCCCCCCTCCCTCCGCGGCAGGACGAAGAAGCGTGACAGTGGGCAGCCAAGTGGGCGCCCGAACCCACCTGTTGGCCCACTCATCATCGTAGACCCCACCTCGATCATGATTGGCTAATAATAAATCCCAAGTGGCTCACGACTAACCAATCAAGTGGCCGGCGTGAAGCGGAGTCTGCCGGGAGGGGGAGGGTGGGGGGCGATCGTGAGGGGAGGGGGAGGGTGGGGGGCGATCGTGAGGGGAGGGGGAGGGTGGGGGGCGATCGTGAGGGGAGGGGGAGGGGAAGGGGAGGGGAGGTGCATCGCGGTGTGCATAGAGTAACACGAAAAGCGTAACTTCTTTAATTTAAAAAAAAATAATAATAATAAACAAATAAATAAATGAATAAATAGAATAATAATAAAAAAAACTAGGAAAAGAAAATTACATCCCAAAAAATGACCACCTTTACAACACATAAAACTAAAACACAAGTAGGGAAAAAAAAGAAAAGAACACAACACAATGTTTAGTAGGTAAAATAACACAAGAAACAAAATAATATCCACAGAGGACGTCTCACCCCGCCTGTGTATTGAAATCTATCTTAAAAACAATACCAGAGATTCAACAAAGAGCAATAACAAGACATAACAAGACATAATAAGACATAACAAGACAAAATAAGACATAACAAGACAAAACAAGACAGAACAAGACATAACAAGACATAACAAGACAAAACAAGACAAAACAAGACAAAACAAGACATAATAAGACATAACAAGACAAAACAAGACAAAACAAGACATAACAAGACATAACAAGACAAAACAAGACAAAACAAGACATAACAAGACAAAACAAGACATAACAAGACATAACAAGACATAACAAGACAGAACAAGACATAACAAGACATAACAAGACAAAACAAGACAAAACAAGACATAATAAGACATAACAAGACAAAACAAGACAAAACAAGACATAACAAGACATAACAAGACAAAACAAGACAAAACAAGACATAACAAGACATAACAAGACAAAACAAGACATAACAAGACATAATAAGACATAACAAGACAAAACAAGACAAGACAAGACATAATAAGACATAACAAGACATAACAAGACAAAACAAGACATAACAAGACATAACAAGACAAAACAAGACATAACAAGACTAAACAAGACAAAACAAGACATAACAAGACTAAACAAGACAAAACAAGACAAAACAAGACATAACAAGACTAAACAAGACAAGACAAGACATAATAAGACATAACAAGACATAACAAGACAAAACAAGACATAATAAGACATAACAAGACATAACAAGACAAAACAAGACATAACAAGACATAACAAGACAAAACAAGACATAACAAGACTAAACAAGACATAACAAGACATAACAAGACAAAACAAGACAAAACAAGACATAACAAGACATAACAAGACAAAACAAGACATAACAAGACATAACAAGACAAAACAAGACATAACAAGACTAAACAAGACAAAACAAGACATAACAAGACAAAACAAGACATAACAAGACTAAACAAGACAAAACAAGACATAACAAGACAAAACAAGACATAACAAGACAAAACAAGACATAACAAGACATAATAAGACAAAACAAGACAAAACAAGACATAATAAGACATAACAAGACAAAACAAGACAAGACAAGACATAATAAGACATAACAAGACATAACAAGACAAAACAAGACATAATAAGACATAACAAGACATAACAAGACAAAACAAGACATAACAAGACATAACAAGACAAAACAAGACATAACAAGACTAAACAAGACAAAACAAGACAAAACAAGACATAACAAGACTAAACAAGACAAAACAAGACAAAACAAGACATAACAAGACATAACAAGACAAAACAAGACAAAACAAGACATAACAAGACATAACAAGACAAAACAAGACATAACAAGACATAACAAGACAAAACAAGACAAAACAAGACATAACAAGACATAACAAGACAAAACAAGACATAATAAGACATAACAAGACATAACAAGACAAAACAAGACATAACAAGACATAACAAGACAAAACAAGACATAACAAGACTAAACAAGACAAAACAAGACAAAACAAGACATAACAAGACTAAACAAGACAAAACAAGACAAAACAAGACATAATAAGACATAACAAGACAAAACAAGACATAACAAGACATAACAAGACAAAACAAGACAAAACAAGACATAACAAGACAAAACAAGACATAACAAGACAAAACAAGACATAACAAGACATAACAAGACATAGCAAGACAAAACAAGACAAAACAAGACATAATAAGACATAACAAGACAAAACAAGACATAACAAGACATAACAAGACATAGCAAGACAAAACAAGACATAACAAGACAAAACAAGACATAACAAGACAAAACAAGACATAACAAGACATAACAAGACATAACAAGACTAAACAAGACAAAACAAGACATAACAAGACAAAACAAGACATAACAAGACAAAACAAGACATAACAAGACATAACAAGACATAACAAGACTAAACAAGACATAACAAGACAAAACAAGACATAACAAGACATAACAAGACATAACAAGACTAAACAAGACAAAACAAGACAAAACAAGACATAACAAGACAAAACAAGACATAACAAGACAAAACAAGACAAAACAAGACATAACAAGACAAAACAAGACATAACAAGACAAAACAAGACATAACAAGACATAACAAGACATAACAAGACTAAACAAGACAAAACAAGACAAAACAAGACATAACAAGACATAATAAGACATAACAAGACAAAACAAGACAAAACAAGACATAACAAGACAAAACAAGACATAACAAGACATAATAAGACATAACAAGACAAAACAAGACAAAACAAGACATAACAAGACAAAACAAGACATAACAAGACAAAACAAGACAAAACAAGACATAACAAGACAAAACAAGACATAACAAGACAAAACAAGACATAACAAGACAAAACAAGACAAAACAAGACATAACAAGACTAAACAAGACAAAACAAGACATAACAAGACAAAACAAGACAAAACAAGACATAACAAGACAAAACAAGACATAACAAGACAAAACAAGACATAACAAGACATAACAAGACAAAACAAGACATAACAAGACAAAACAAGACATAACAAGACATAACAAGACTAAACAAGACAAAACAAGACATAACAAGACAAAACAAGACATAACAAGACATAACAAGACAAAACAAGACATAATAAGACATAACAAGACATAACAAGACAAAACAAGACATAACAAGACATAACAAGACAAAACAAGACATAACAAGACATAATAAGACATAACAAGACATAACAAGACATAACAAGACTAAACAAGACAAAACAAGACAAAACAAGACATAATAAGACATAACAAGACAAAACAAGACATAACAAGACATAACAAGACATAGCAAGACAAAACAAGACATAACAAGACATAGCAAGACAAAATAAGACATAACAAGACATAAGACATAACAAGACAACAAAATTAGCACAAAAGGTAATATACAGAATATAGATAACATAAAAACATATAAAAAACAATAAAAGCAGTATAAAGCAATGAGCAAAATGGTAATAACCACATAAACAGACAATACACATAACAATATAGAAAGAAATAAAAAA
>BOPN01005927.1:0-15000 GCA_017312705.2 Penaeus japonicus | reverse complement strand
TAATACAAATTTTAAAGAAGAGAGAGAGAGAGAGAGAGAGAGAGAGAGAGAAAGAGAGAGAGAGGGAGAGAGAAAGGGTAAGAGTAATATATAATAACAACAGTAAAATATATATCACAAAAAGCCCCGAAGTTTAGATTTTGACCATTATTTTCTCATCATAATTATCAATAGTCCTTCTTATCCACAAAATACCCAAACTCATGGACCCACAAACCGACCCCAAAAGATACATCATCAGCATTTGCTAAGGGGACCTACCCGAGCTAATGGCATTGATAGGTTGTTTTGGCCTTATTTATAGCAGCCGACGAAAACCCAGCTTTAAAGAGCAATTTTTCAGATTTTCCCATATTTTTTACGATTTCCTGTGAGCGCCCAGGGACTAGGTCGGTGGTAGTTGAACGTGCAGAACAACCACGGCAGTGGCGGAATCGCATGTCTGGCCGCCATTTTTATGTATTTTCCTCGGGTGTTCTAAACGGTTAATTATGGCTTTAATGGCAACCCTCTTTCTGGAAATAACGGCCGGCAAGATGGTCCTTATTCCATCTTCTTGTTGCCATTGCCTTCAGATGCTTTCATCTGCTGCAGCATCCATCATCTGGCAACTGCTAGTGTGTTGTTCGTTATGTGTGTGTGTTTGTGTTTGAGTCCATGGGTGTCTGTGTATGTGTGGGTGTGCTTATGTGTGTATTAAGACGTGTGTGTATGTGTGTGTGTGTGTGTGTGTGTGTGTGTGTGTGTGTGTGTGTGTGTGTGTGTGTGTATGTATGTATGTCTGTGTGTATGTGTGTGTTTGGAAAATGATGTCTAAATCCTAGCCACTACTTTTTGTTCTCAACTTTTTACTTTGGCCTCTTTTTCCTTTTATTGAAAATACAAAACAAAAGACAATCTAACTTCCTGGCATATAACTGAAAAGCATAATCAGATCGTACCGTTTTTGGTCTTTCCTCGAAAGATTTTTTTTCTTTTTTTTCTTTTCTTTTAATCGTCTGAAAATTGGTCCTAATTTAGCGTTCGCTCGCTGAATTCGTTCCAGAGTATACCATTTGGTGCCAAAACTAGCCCTTGTAACACTCTACTTGTTTCTAATCACTGAATTAATTTTTCTTTTTACGTATAGAGTTCTTCATCCATTTGAGGAGACTTCCTTTTTAACTCCACAAACATGTTCCAATTTCATTAGCAGTCAATTATGTGACACTTTCTCAAGTACCTTTTTAAAATCCAATTATACGCAATTTACACACCTTATCTATTTCAGAAATAAAAACGTGTTTCTCAAATAGTTCAACCCTTGTTTCCTGATTATCTTTTTAAGCAATTTACATATTAAACTTGTTAGAGATACTGGTCTATAATTTAGAGAGTTTTGCATATTATTACTCTTTTATAAGGGTGATATTCGCAGCCTTCTTCACTTTTGGGATCTCCCCTTCCGTGAGTTTTGAAATATTCTATTTCTATTTTCCTTTCATCTAATCTCATTGGGAGATGCGTCATTTCCTTTCTACTTAGTGTGATGTTCTCGTTATACTGAGTTATTTAGCGAGGTTCCTTTTTGGCCTAAAGCAGGTGTGTCTAACATTTTTTTTTTTTTTCTATTTCGAGTCACACACATTTCTTTCCCTTTGATAGAGGCAGCGTTAAACCTATTGTGGACGGGAATATATTCGCTTGCCCATTCTCCAACATGGGTTTCATTTCAGAGCGAGGCAGCTTCAGACAACATACTTTGACTTTTCCCACTCTCTTTCAGTCGCTCATTGTAAAACTAGAGCCATTTGTGTTTTATTTTTTGTGTGCTTAGCTGCATTTAGATACTTATATGTCATACCACAGGTTCTATCAATGTTGCAGTTGACTAAAATTGTCTTATATGATCGATATCAGCTCATTATTTTCTTCATACTTAGTGATATTGCTGTTTTATGGGAGGACAAAAAACAACTTTATTTTATCATATCTGTGAACGAATACGAAACATATTGTAGTGAGTCATCGAAAGATTCCCCTTGCCCCAAAGTAAATCCCCGATTAAATCTGTGGTAACGTGAATCTTGTCCTGTGTAGGGGTAGGCTGCCACAAGCTGATAAGGGAGCAGCACCCGTGTATGTGCGAGACAGTAGAAGACGTGTAAAATGTATGTTATTTATGTGTATGAGTGTATGTCAGTTTGTATGTGGAAAGAAATAGAGTTCCTACACAGGACATTGCCGAGCAGGCGTGGCTAGAGTGAGGCAAGCATTACAGGGTGTCTTGAAAGATATAAAAAGATTTTCCAATCATATTTTATTATTTATTCAAACAAAGGTCTCTCCTCCCATACCCAAAATATTCCTTGGCCTGGCCATGAATTTAACTATGGCCGCAACCCTTTTAAAACAATAAAAAATTCTAATAAAATAACAAGTGCCAAAACGGCACAGGTTGTGAGCAGTGCGGTTGCCGAGCTAGGGACTCATATGCACGAGGCCATCTGCTGACGATCCTTTCTTTCTTTGTTGGATTTATTGGCTATCAACCAGCGGCACATGCCAAGGTCATTAAGCCAATGGTTCCATTTTATCTCATCAATCTATAGAAGGTCATAAAGTTTTGTCTCCTTTAGAAAAGTGATTACTTTACTGATTATTTTTTCATTGTCTGATAATAAGTTTATTATATTGAGTTCTATATTCTTTGTTCTAAAGTAATTTTTTTATTGTTTGTCTATTGCTATTATATTTATTGCATGTTATTCAAATATGTTTATAGTGTGGTATTGCACTGCTGGCACTGTGGAGGGAAACTCTTTTCGATATATGGAGTGAGGTGGGTCATTCTGGTGGCATTTACCCTGAGACTTGCTAACACCACCTCCTCCCTTCTGTCTTTTCTGTGGGTTGTGCCCCACAGTTTAATATCTTTTTTAATTTTGTTGTTTATTGTGAGGTCGGTCCACTCACTTTGCCACAGGAGATGGATTTTTGCTTTTATAAAAGAGACAAAACACCTGAGATCTGTGCGGACAATGCCGGGCTCCAGATCACCAGTCGACCCGGCTAATTTGTCAGCCTGTTCATTGCCATGGATACCCGAGTGTCCGGGTACCCATATCAGCTTGATTGATTTATTGGCACTATGTAATTTACGAATGATATTACCCTGTATTTCATTTTTGGTGGTTTCTAAGGATTTAATTGCTTTAAGTGAACTTAGCGAGTCTGAAAATATGACTATTCTATCGTGGGTCGTCGATAGGGCAAAATCTAAAGCTTTATCTATTGCAAAAAGTTCGGCAAGAAAGATCGATGTATGATTCGGCAATCTGAATCTCAACTGGCATTCAGTCGACCATACACCCGCTCCCACACACTCGTCTGTCTTGGACCCGTCGGTATATAAATGAAAAAAAGAAAGGTGTTTAATTAGGATCTCTCTGAACCGCTGGCGTACCTCCACCTCCGGCACCGTGGCTTTGGCTGATGGTAGCCAGTCTAAAACGGTGGTGAAATTGGGGGTTTCCCACGGTGCAATATTTGACTGAACCAGGTATCGATAGTAGAGAGATCTATACCGATTTTTTTTGTGAGGTCATCGAGTCTATTGCACAGAGGCTTTCCGCCGCGGTGCTGTGGCCCTAATTGCCGGCGCATAACATCCCTGTTTGGATGGTGGGTCTTTTATTCTTCCCTGGAGGGATGGCTGGGGCGAAGCACATCACTACAATATAACCATGAAGATAACATGAAGAGGTAGGGAAGAGTAAGGAAATCTGTGCTTATAGTAAAAGGCATCCCTACTGGCACAGGGGCACATTTTAGACACCGGGCATGGTTTGAGTCACCTTCCTCTTCTCGTTCTGCCTGCACTTCATTCATCTGCGGTACTTTAGAACAAGAGGTCGTCAACTTACTGTATGCCATCGCTCTCTATAGATAGTGCTTGCTAGAGACTGTGGATGGGTGCCATTCAAGGTTCTCTCTCCTGCTGGTGCTAGAAGAAAGTGGTGCCATCTAGGTTTTGGAGGTTAGGTTTGATAAATATTACGGTTATTTTAGTAATTATGACTGAAATTGCCATCATCAGTCACTCCTTACTCAGAGCACAACAAAATAATACAATGATCTAAATTCCCCGAACGTTATGTACTTCTTGACGCCCGTCATCAGGCCAAAGTTCCTGTGTCATGTAAGTTATGCAGTCGGTTAATGACAATAATATGAGCTTTGCTTTTAGTTTACTATTCATGTAATTGTAGAAGTTTTTTGGTTGGTACGTATAGTTCTCGAAATCTCGCTTGTTAACTTTCATGATCTGTGTATGCTTATATCTCCGTACTTTAGATATTTTATGACTTGCTTGGGACCTATGTCTTCTGAATCTTTTCCATAATAGTTGTTTATTTTCTCTCGTCCTCCTAAATTTTTCGTTAAACCATTTTTGGTCTTTACTTTCTTCAGTCTTGAATGTTGGAACTTATATATCACCTCCTTTATTACAGATCTGACCAAATCTTCAGTATTGCACGTCTATATTTTCATATAGAATTTCATCCTGTTTGTTGTCAAAGTTCTTCTTTAAACTTACTTTCCAATTACTGCCATCGTTATCTTTTAGATTTTATTTTTATTTGTCAGTTACGTTAAATGCAGTTTTCCGAGATAATAGACGCTTCATATTACTATCAAATAGTCTGACATACATTTGAAAGGCTTTCCCTTAAAGTAAATCTAGTCGTTTCATTTGGTGAGTCGTCAGAAAAGGAAAGTTTGAGTGGTTTGAGAATAAATTAGTAATGGACGATATCCCTTAAGATTGGAATATTCCCATTACTATACTTATTTTTAATACGCGTGTGTATTCTGAATATTTTGTAGTATTTTTTTCTTTTTTTCTTTCTTTTTTTTTCTTTCTAGCGATCTGATTCTGTCTTCCAGTGAACCGACTACCTTGCTGATTTCTTGAAGGGAAGGTCAGTTTAGGATTTATGTCGTCGACGTTTCACCAAAGGGTTTGATGGCGACTTTTACAGCCATTGTCATTTTCTTTCGGGACAAGATTATCTAGCTATTTTTTTAAAGTCCTATGCATTTGTATATCAAAATAAAAAATATGGACAAAACGTGAGCATAAATTACTGTGTATTTTTTACAGGTGCCTTTCCGAATTATCAAAGAGGTTTGGAATAAACATTTAAAATTGAAAATATAGATAGTCTCTACTGTCTTGGAGTATAATTTAAGTCAGTTGAAATATATATATATGCATTTTTTTATATGTATAAGACGGTTTCCTCAAGTACACAACATAAGCTGAGAATTTCTAAAATTTTCATTTTTCTCATCAGAATGAACACCATATCAATTCAGGACAAAATAAAACTACCAACAATAACTGATTTAATGTTATTGCTATAGGGTTTAATAACTTCACATACAATATTACTATTTCTTTTACCTTCATATTTATAAACTAAGATTATATAAATGGTCATTTTTTGTGTAGTAACAGTGCACTAGGGACCGTTGCCTACATACATAGGAATGCAAAGGCTTGGATCGCCACACTGGAGGACTGGAAGGGAAATATCACATACTTTGGGTGTACTTACAAATTGAAGTCCTATTATGATGGGAACTCGCTTCTCAAAGGCCATGAACAATGGGATTGGAAAACAAATATAACTGACTACCCTGATGCCTGAACAACCCACCCGACTGTTATAAAAGGGGAGTCCATTCTATAAGCACACCTGTTCTCTCTCTAGGCATCATTTGTCTACCCTCCGCAGGATATCATTAGACATTACCAAGAGAAATTTTTCACAGCTCTTCACTATGTTTAATTAGTTTCAAAATGCAAATTACTAGCAAGGTTTCTTTTTTTCATCTAGCCTAAACTCCCACATAACTATTAGCTCAATCATTTAATTTTACTTAGGAAAAACATACTGTGTCTTGGGGGGGGGGGGGGTGAGTGTAAGTGTTTGTGTAGATGCATGAATGAGTGCCACTATGTGACTGTGTAAGTGTTTTTTTTGTTGTTTTTTTCTGGACAAGCCAAGTACAATAAAAATGGTAGCATAAAAATAAGACTATATAAAAATGCAATCTTTGGTTACATAAAACAATACACTACAAGCAAAATTCTGGCACAGCTATAAAAAAAAGAGAAAAAAAATCCTTACATTTTGCATTCCATAATATAGGAAAAACAAGAGCCTAAAAGCAAAAGATAAAAGAATAACTTAAGACAGTGAGAGTCAGTCTAGACATCCACAGTGTTCTTAAAAAGGATTCTGCCTCCTCATATTATGATGCTTTGTATGATAAATCTACATTTATCGAAATCAGATAATAAAAAAAATACACATCTTACCCATTACAAACCAGTAATTATAATATTCTCAATGCCAATCACTTTTGAAATACGCAGCCTTTCTCCTTTCATCAGTTACTCGAAAAGTTGTGACGAGAAATTGTAAGAAATGTCTCCCAATCTGGAAAATGTATACTATGTTTTTGATGCAAAATTAGAAAAATCTGTTTTTAGTTTAATGGTTGGTTGGTGGTGCATTGTGTCCTGAGATGCAGTGTTGTCCACTTTGCTCCTTGCTTCCTGCTGGCTGCGCACAGCACTCTCTAGCCTCAGACGCAGATCTGGCTTGCTTGTCAACACTGCACGGAACTCCTGTAAGATTTAAGGCATTGTGTAAAGAGGGGGAGGAAAGTGGAGGGGGGAGGAGGTGGGAACAAGGAGCAAAAATGGGAAGATTTTCCTCATAACATCCAATTGTATGGATCTTTATCAGTAGAAGATTTCAGAATCTCTTTTTTCTTCCATCTTCCAAAATCAATAATAACAATAAGAGGTTTCCCATACAAACAAACACACAAACATCTGTTGAAAAATCAATTTACTCGTAAATCTTCTTTGCCATACCTGAGGATACTGCGGCCCAATCTTCTGGAGTCTACTTAGGGCATGCTGATGTAGCTGACGTGTGTGCTGACTGACGCTACTCAGTCTGTTGGTGTCTTGTAAAGCTCCGACCATTATGCCCACTAACACCCCAACTAGTTCATTTCCTAGAAAGAAAGGTTAATTCACAGGGATGTTATCGTGAGTAAAAGTGGAGGAGGAAGAGGAGGAGGAGGAGGAGGAGGAGGAGGAGGAGGAGGAGGAGGAGGAGGAGGAGGAGGAGGAGGAGAATAATAATAAGAAGGAGGAGGAGAAGGAGAAGAAGGAGAAGGAGGAGAAGGAGAAGAAGGAGAAGGAGGAGAAGGAGAAGGAGAAGAAGAAGAAGAAGAAGAAGGAGAAGGAGGAGGAGGAGGAGGAGGAGAAGAAGGAGAAGGAGGAGGAAGAGGAAGACAAGCAGGAGGAGCACCAAGAGCAGCAGCAGCAGCAGCAGCAGGAAGAGGAAGAGGAAAAGGAGGAGGTGGCAGAAGAAAGAGCACTAGTATTATATTCAGTGCCCTGATGAACAGATAGAATATAGATTAAGGTACTTTTTTCCATATTTAGATGAGAACAGAAAACAAAAAAGCTTACTGTGTTCAGGCAATGTTCTTGGAATAAGAAGCTCCATTGCACTAATACTCTCCGTGATCAGCTGAAGCTCCTCCTCCGAGTTGACGTTGGCATGAGACTCGTGAAGGTATTCCAGTAGGCGTGGTGCTAGAGCGTGGATGTATGGGGTGGACACCTCACCATCTGTGTGACTGAAGATCGACTCCAGGGTTTGTATACACTGGATGCGCACCTGAAACATTTGAAGGGGAATATTTATCTTTTTTTATTTTTTTTTCTCACTCTTTTTTTGTGCATTCTCTTTCTTCTTGATATATACTTTCAACATGATATTAAAATTCCTTTGAAGAAGAACACCAGATATTAAAGCATTAATCCTTTTTTCAAGGTCTGCTTCTCTCAAAACAGAAATACAAGAAAACAGTCATAAAACAAAATAAAAACAGAAAAATAAATGGACCAAAAACAAATAAATGAAAAAAAGATGTACGAAAGAAAAAAAAAAAAGATTTTATCTGTTAAGAAAAATTATGAACTAACATTTAGTTGCTGGTGTTGGGTAGCCATCTTGAATAGGTTTATGGCAGGATACTGAAGATTGTGAGGTCTGCTCACGGATGCTGGCGCATGGAGGATCAGCTGAGCAATGCCTCTCAGCACAACCACTTCATCTATCACTCTCTCATCATCACCTGCAGAAAAGTTATCAATAGTAGTTTGCTGATTTTTCATACTTTATAAAATTGACTGATTGAAGATAAGACAAGGACATTTTGGAGGAAATAAAGTCATCTTATTATACATGATAGCTTGATATCAATAAACATGGAATATTTTTCAAAGCATACACCATTTCTGACCACCCCAATACTTACAGGTCTTACTCAGATCTATAATATTTGCCAGGGCAGACTGCAACAGACTGCACCACTGGTCTTGCGATCTGTGGTCTCGAGCATATGGGTGCCGAGCAAGGGTGGCCAAAGCATCAAGTACCACTACCATGGGTACAGGAGTCGGATGCGAGACGTGGCTGAGGCGAGCCTTGCTCCCGCACTCTTTCAGTACCCCAGTTATCAGGTACAACACAGTGGGTAAGATGGCTACTCCTCCTGTTCAAGGATACTTTGTTTTAACTCTCCAGTATTTGTGAAAAATAGGTTGTCAATTGAATGTGAAATACAAAATTAATTAAAAAAAAAAAAAAAAAACTTTTACTTAGTAATTGTTCTATAAGTACTGATCTTGATTCAAATAAGAAATACTTATACTAGGTTTAAAGAGACACTTATAATCCTACACTAGACATCTTGGCTAGTTAATTCAAATGCTGCTGCAAAATGAGACACGCTGAAACATGCCTGCAGGAGAGCACAGATTTGGCAGTGCTGTCAGAAGAGTCACTGTAGACGAGAGAAGGGCATCCACTTGGTGACTTTTGGCATGATGCCGCGGTGGTGCAAGGAGTGATGGCGCTGATGACACAACTTGTGGTGCTAGCCTTGGCTTGTGACGGACAAGGGTACACAAACATACCTGGTCGGAAGATATAAGTCATCAATAACATATATGAAAAGATCTAGAAAAAGATTTCATAGGTAAATGCTCATCAAGATAGAGAATCTGTATCAGAATCAATTACATTATCTCTTTTTACATATAGCTGGTAATCAGAAAATCTTCTGTGTTATGTGTCTGAATACGATACCGTAAATCTCACTTGCATTTATAAGTGACACTAAAATGTTTAGTATTTCTTTATCACGGTCAATCTAAAGTTTTCCAGCAAAAAAACACTTGGCCTACAGCCCGTGTGAAGTTCTGCCAATATTCACAATCCTGCATCGCGATAATTAGCAAAGAAAGGCCCGCTGAAGGAGCATTCATCCAGGAAAAAATTCTGATTTTGGCATATTACCTGCAGAGCAGTGAACACCAGTGATTGGGCACTGTTAATCTCCCCAGACTCCTTGCCTTCTCCCAAAAGGTCAGCTTCACATCCTTCACACTCCTGATTAGCTGGCTTTTCATCTGCAATATCAAGCACATTAGAAACATATGAACGCTTCATTAAGCAATGGTCTGTGCACAGAAACTCAGAGTAATAACTGTGGACTGGCCTTAATGGTACTTCCTTTATTACAAAGTAAAAAAATCTTTCAAATCCTATATCACTATCACTATCAGGTAGGTTCCATCTGAGTCTTAATAAATATATAGTGTAGTGCCTAAAAAACTCAAGTTTAAACATAGAAATTTAAAAATGGATTGACAAGTTAAATACAAAATCCTACTATTCATCACCAGCAATCACCACCACTCTATATCACGATAACCTGACAGATATTACAATTTAACCGGCAAAAGCTTACTCCCAAAAGATAGATGCAGATGAAAATAACATTAATTCAATCCAATTAAAATGAACTTTTTCCTTCTTATTTTCTTATTTTTTTGCTACTTTTATCCCCCCCCCCTCCACTAGAAAGTAAATAATAAACCCCAATTTACTGTTAGGGAACAAAACATACCTTTGTGTTTTTTCTTCTTCCTCTTCTCCTCATCCAGAGCCTGTTGGGCAGCCTTCACCACAAGAGACACCACAGTCACTGCCAGCTGATGTACCTCTGTGTGGTCTGAACTCAGGACTTGCCTGAAAAGAATATGCAAATGAGAAATCCGCCAGCAAAAACAAAATCACACACTGAAACATTTAAAGAAAAGAATACATGCCTATTCCAACTCATCCATATCTATATTTAGTTGAAATCACTCTTCTTTACCTGTGCATCACCGTTGCAATTTCTGTTGTTAAGCTGCTATTTGGGCCCACAAGTTTCATTGGGAAGGGGGAAGACAACAAGGTTTCAAGCGATTTCAGGCACACGATGCTGCGGTCTGGGTCGTCACTATGAATTGGGCTACATAACCACTCTAGACATATACCTGCAAATAATATTATTAATCTTTTTATGGATATCATCACCATATTCATTGCATTAAATACTGTAGGTGAGTGAGTGAGTGAGTGAGTGAGTGAGTGAGGAGTGAGGAAGTGAGTGAGTAAGAAAGAAAAATCAAAATGTGGTGTGTGTAAAAGGGTGGGTATATGAATATGTTTCTGGAGTGCAACAAGAAGATGAAACAACAGTACTTAGCTAGTAAAAGCTTGATCACATTAAACACATCAATAGTTTCTTACCTAAAAGCAAGTAAAATCGATCAGTATTAATGACTTCTGCGCTCTTTGTAGTTGTTGTGGTGGGCGATGTTATGTTGACGGACGTGGGACTCTCATCAGCGCCGTTCACCTCCTCCTCCCCAGCCTTGTCAAAGCCCCCAGAACTGAGCCAGAGGGCAGCAGCATAGAGCATGGGGGGCCAGGCACTCCGATAATATGGTCGCACTCCATCCACACTTTCATTAGAGTAGAACGCCCCTCCATCGTGAGGCAACTGACTAGAAAATTCTGCGAAGATAGATAAATAAGTAAATGGGAAATTATATTGATACTAGCTTTACATTACATGTATCGATCATCAATTTCTTTTTTAACCAATTCATGACAGGGCTATTTCGGCTCTAAATGGTCTGAATGTCAGGGTATTCGAATGCATAAGCCTAACGCCTCCGGATTCTCGGCCGCACTAACCGCGAGCGAGCTCTGTATGCCCGATCACTCGGCGTGTTGGCCTTGACTAAATATCTCATCACCGGTGTCTGACCCAAAAGCCACTGAACATGATAGCAAGTTAACCCTTTCCCGACGGGGCACGTGCTATGCGAAAACCCCTACGCCGGGCCATTGCAATATTGCATTGGAAACGTCACACTGGCATGATGCCCCAGCATCAGGAATTTAGCTGTGTCACACAAGCGTGACGCACCGTCATCATAGGATTAACCGGCGCAAATGGGTTAAATTCTATTGTTTTACAAGATAAACCTCAGTTGAAATAAACTTCAGAAATCACAGCAATTCACATCTGTTACAATCTACAATGCAAATTATGAGCAAACCTGCACATAATATATATGCATTATTTAAAGACTATATGGAAAATTCAGAATTAAGAAACATATCAGGTAATTAACAATAAAATTCAGATATGCTTTTCAGTAATTAAACAGTACCTAATATTCATTTGCTCCTGAATTAATGAGTCTAAGCATAAAAAAAGGCATTTAGCATAGTAGGTCTTACCTGGAGGTAAAGAGAGCAGCGCATGATCCTTCAGTGCTGCCAGCCAGGACTTGGACAAAGCCACAAGCTCTGGCTGCACTAAGCTCAATAGGCTTTCTTCGGATGACTGCGTGACAGTCTCAGCTTCTGGTCTGTCATCCTCACCATTCTCATTATCTTGCTCCCCACCATCTGCACCTTTCAGAGCCACGGCGTATACCTAGAAACAGACCTCACACACATTAGGGTTTCGTAGTTAACTTTATCTCATGAGTCCATCAATGACTGCCCAACAATTGCCATTCACCGGCACAGCTTCAAACTCACCTCTGCCCAAGCTTTGAGTATGGCTAGCTTCTCCAATGTGGCAGCACTTTCATTATACAGCCCTTTAGTATTCCCCTTATTCAACTTGGCCAAAGAAGACACTAGAAGCTGATGGACACGGCGCAGGTCATTTAGATCTCTGGCCACACCTGGGGAAATCATGATACAAATCAAAATACTGACAAAAGAAAATGTGACTAATAATGAATTGATATTTGTAATGAGGTCCACTGTGATATTGGTATGAATAATTCAACCATGTAACAAGGCTCTCCCAAATCTTGATCTTACCAGAGCAAATCCAGGCACTGCACACCTCACAAGCTCGGGCAGTTACATGGGAAGCAGTTTCTGGAGCAAAAGCAGGACGCAAGGCTGCCCCCACCTAGGATCAAGAGAGGACAGTAATTACAACCAGGAGTACCAATATCTAATCAAAAGCCAACAACTTTCCTCATGTTTTCATATGGACTGTCTTATAGTTCAACTTCAATAACTTTGTTCTCTTCCTTCATTAGATACAAATGAAAACAATTAGGTACTTCACAAACACAGAAACACGTGTATATAGATGATCACTTAAGCAATTATTAAGCCTATATATGTGAGGTATTTATTCAAACTCCACTGGCAAATGAGACAAAATTCCACTCACCTGAGCTTGATACTGTTCAAGTATTACATGGCCTGGAAATTCTGGTTCAGGAATGTGTGCAAATTTATCAATGACAAGGTGCAGGATGTGCAGGCCCTCTAACCGCAAGTCATCACTGTCACTTGTTGCGCCCATGAAGCCCATGCGCACTAATTCGCTCAAGTGCAAAACCAGGTAATCTCCTGCAGAATGAAAAGAATTCTGTCATTTCCTGGTAATTTTTTACTAACTAATCTAAATACATATATATTTTCAAAAACTTGTTGCTATGTATGTTAACACTTACATTGAACAATAAAAAAAAAAAAAAATACTCACTAAATGTTTAATAAGGGAGGAAAACAAAACAACAAGAAAGGGAGAACACACACCTTTCATCTTGGTGGTCTGCATTTCCCTGGCAAGAGCTAAATCAAAATGGGCACGGTTGTTCTCGCACTCCTGTATGATCCTGGCGATGCACTGGGCAGCAAACACCCTTGTGGTCCATCGAGGGGGGATGCTCGGATGGGGATCGGGCTCTCCCCCAGTGTGAATCTGTACCATGTCGTCATCATCTCCGCCTTCGCCTGCCTCCCCTGTCTCTTCACCTGATCCGCTTTCTGAGATTCAAATGCAATCGGTCTATGTGACTTTTACAGCATTAATTATGCAATTTTTCTATAGATGTTATAAATAATTAACCCTTTATAAAAGATTAAGAAAAACATAGTATGTACTCAAAGAAAAATGTTCCCTTGCACATGCATACATACAAACAATATGAATACCAAAATTATCATTCCCAAATTAAAATAAAAAAAGCACTTACCTGATGCACTGGTGAGGACTTCCCTACATAGTGTAAGCCATAAGTTGAGGTGAGAGGTTGCTAGAGCTTGTAATGTTGAAGTTAAAGTGTGATGCACATTTCTTACGAGTACACAGTCTGTTTCAGTATCAAGGAGCCCAAATAAGACACCAGGGAGGCCAGTCTCTGTCATCATCAGCCCTGTGGAAAGACATACAAATATTTAATTAGGCATTAATTTGGTATAATCTGATGCTTTCATGTGTCAGGAATGTAACACTTTTTCTAAAAACACACTAATTATTCTGATTAAAATATTATGATTCTTGCATTAACCCTTTTACGACAGGTGTCACATATACGTGACACAGCGAAAAGTGCGTAACGCCGGGTGTCAGAGCCACAGGGTTCCAAAGACAGCTAAAAACCCTTGTTTTGTGACCAATTTATGGAAAAATACCGCTTAGGGTAGTTTGTGCTGCCCAGAGGACGGAGAAAACACTTTCCCCATCCCTCTAATTTTTAGCCAATACCACTAGCATCGCATAACAACCGGCTTGACCCTAGTTCGGTCATTACTTGCACTGTCACCATAGGGTTAAATGATGATTAATGCTCATCCTTTAAATTAAAACTAAATCCCACAGAAAAAAATGAAAATCTAAGCATATCCCGAATCCTATTTTCTTGCATGTCGCAAACCTTGATCTCTACCTTGATCAGAGTCTTCGTTTCCTTGCGCTAGACTCAGTGCATGCTCACACACTTCCCAGGCTTCCCTCTGCGACAGCTGCCTCAGGCAAGATACTGCAGACCGCCGCAACAGGAGATGGTTGCAACTCAGCTTTCTCTGTTTTATATTTTTGATAAAAAAAAAAGAGATAAAATCCTGTGATCAATATTTGAAAAGTCATCCAAGCATATCAGTTACACATGGCAAGTGCAGTCAATCAATCAATTGATTTAGTCACTTGGCAAAAAGTCCTATGACTCACCACAAGCATAGGAACAAGGGAAGACAGATTGACATGTCTTGGGGCAAACATGTGCATTTGTTGAAGGCATGCTATGGCTTCCGCCTGCACGAGTGGGTCTGGGTGTTCTTGGACCAGCCCACAGCCACACAGAAGAGACCATCGCACCATCACCACACTGCTGCTTGTACCTGTTTCAGTTAAGCAAGACCACTTTTTAAGAGACTATGGCTGGTATAATGGAGAGTTTCTAGATTTTTTTTTTTGTATTTCTCTTACAAGAAATATTGTATATTAAGACCCACAATTAGAAACAATCTATTGGTTAAGTTTATATTTTACTGATCAATTCAAGCTGCATTTTGATAATCTGATAACACATTTCCTTATCTTAACATCAATCTTAAAAAGGTTTTCTTCTTACTAACACCATGTAAGGAACATTATATATTCTACAATAAAAAACTTCTCATATTTAAAGATTCAATTAGATTTAAAAAAAAAAAAAAAAAAAAAAAAAAAAAAAAAAAAAATACCTTCAAGCAGAGG
>BOPN01005926.1:20629-23129 GCA_017312705.2 Penaeus japonicus | reverse complement strand
AAAAAAAAAAAAAGGAGAGAGATACATCTCCGCTTACTATGCACTCTGAATGACTTTTGTTATCTATGACATGTAAGTATAAAGGGAAATGAATGTAATCACAACAAGAAACTTATTCTCGAATAAATAATGGACATGATAATTTAAGAATACAAGGTGACCAACTGACCCCAAAGCCAAATCGTAGTGAAAAAGTTGTAATCGTAGTCTTAGTTGTGGTCGTACTGCAAGAAGAGCCTAAAGCTGGGTCGTAGTGAAAAAGTTGTAGTCATAGTTGTAACTGTAGCCGTTGTCATAGTCGTAGTATAAGGGAAAGCCAAAGCTAAGTCGTACTGAAAAAAATGTAGTCGTAGTAGTTGTAGTCATAGTCGTAGTACAAGCTGAGTCCAAAAGTGAGGCGTAGTGAAAAAGCTGTAGTCGTAGTCGTAGTATATTGAAAGATCAAAGCAGAGTCGTACTGGAACTGCTGTAGTCGTAGCCGATTATAAGGAAAAGCCAAAGCTGAGTCGTACTGAAAAATCTGAAGTCGTAGTCGTAGTACAAGGTGAGTCCAAAGCTGAGTCGTCGTGAATATCACAGTGTCTTCCGTCGCGTTTCTTTTCATGGCGGTCATGTATTTCGAGAGAGTTCCACGGTATCTCGCTCCCTACGTGATCTTCTAGCCGCATATTTCTAGGAAGTGTTGACCTCTGCATGACTGAACCTTTTCGGGTGAACGTATTAAAGCTGACGGATTTGATAAACACTGAAAAGAAAGGGAAAAATATGTGAATTAATCCCATTGCTTGTCCTTCTATAAACACTTATTATCTGTCAGTAAGCTAATCATTATCGCAACGTTTAAATATCATGATTGTGAAATCGGATTGAATTGGCAGGTAAGTATAATAAATACTGAGTTCCATTCAGGTAAAAGTTATATAACATTTTATGTAACATCCTAAAGCTTTGACTTCACAAACACAGACACGCACAAAAGATAAGAAAAAACGAAAACAAAAGACACACACATACACACAACACACACACATACACACACACACACACACACACACACACACACACACACACACACACACACACAAGGACAAGTAACGGGAAATCTTTTCATCGGTAACTCTAATTCATGGCTGCATAAAGCCTTAGAATATAATTAATGGAAGCTAAGTTTTTGTTCGTTAGGCATAACGGACGAGATTTGGATAATCCCGTGTGATTGGTGGATGAATATCAATTCACGAATATAAGCTCTTTTGTTGTCCTTCGCTTTATTTCGTATGTTTTGGAACATGGAGCTGATTATTCTGATTTTTATTAGATCAAAGTAGTACATCTGCCATGAGTGTCTAAATTACTCTAATTACGAGAAGTCGATGATTGCAAAACAAGGTATCCATTGTCAATGTTATTATATCATAATTTATATTATGTTACACCACGTAACGACTCACAAATTATGATGAATACTTCGATACACACATGACTATATAATAACACAATGAAAGAGTGCCAGCCAAAGAATCAGACCCTGTCTACCTGTTTCAGATTCTTTCAGTCTGTCTGATTCTGTCATGACGAAGTGAATTGCCGGTTTGATGTGTCAGAGGTTGCTAGGTCCTTGTCAAGGGGCGGAGCTTATTCCTAGCTCCTGTTAGGTTAAGGACTACGTAAGTAGACGTCAGCTCTCGCAGCTGCCTAGAGATTAGATAGTAAATGCTATCATACATAGTGAGGGTAAATAGCCCTAGCTTGCAGGTGACGTAAAACTATAATCGGCAGGTAAGCCCCTGGTCAGTGACTCTATCAAGTGACAGCTAACAGAACGCTTTGATGCTGTTTATGAAACCGTATCGTCTTTCACAACATGCACGATCCTTTTTCTAAGAAAGGTGCTATTACATAAGGAATGAAAATCTCAGGTGCTGGCTACAAAAAAAAAAAAAAAAAAAAAAAAAAATCGTGCGTAAATCAAAGCCATGTAATTAAGGGTTTATGATTAAATATAATTGATTTAACATGTATAAATAAATGTATAATGTCCGATATTGGTCACTACGGACATTGTGTGAACTTGCAGTACTACCAGTCTCACTCAACATCCTATTTTCACCAACATCACGCAGTATCTGCAACATGAAAATAATATAAATCTTGAGTTAATCTGCCAAATCTACATAAAATCATATATCTATTTATTTTTACATTCGTGCATTTTGAAAAAGAAAATCATGTTGAGAATATAAACTGCTTTAATTGCTACATCATTAGGTTACCCACGCATTTAGTATATAGAAAATCTAGTTTGATTTTAGACTAAAGTTGAGTTACAAACAGGAAAAAAAACAGACGTTAATATATTTTCATTGTCGGAATTGTAAACAGTGCTGTATATGTGACTGCTTTTGAATTATTTATTTTTATTCGCTACACAAGGAACGTACATCAATTAAAGCGTCCCACGTAATTTCCCCAAGCTATAATTTAAAAAAACAAAACAAAA
>BOPN01005925.1:75000-85000 GCA_017312705.2 Penaeus japonicus | reverse complement strand
CACACACGCACACACACACACACTCACACTAATATATATGTATATATATATTAGTGTGTAAAAATATACATATATTGATACCTATACTTGTTTAACTTTGAAATCTAAATGTTGAATTAAATATTTCAAAATGTGTAAAGCTTAATAAACAGGGCCTTTCAAGCCGATATAAAAATGATACCTCATCATTTTAATCTGAAACGGTGTGTAACCACGGCAACTGGTTAAGAACTCTTTCAGCACCATGGGCAAGGTAAATGGTAGGTATTCTAGGAAGAAGAAGAAGAAGAAGAAGAAGAAGAAAACACACACACACAATGGCAATGCAATAATAGTAAGTACTGCTTGGATTATGTCTTTTGTAAGACTTGGTTTCCAATGAGCTTTGTTAATACGTAATGCTATTTCTTTATATATAAAAAAAGACCATTTTGTGGGGATATATTGGGAGTGCCTGCACGAAATGAGGCTTCGGATACGTCTCTGAAACGGTTCCTATCTCGCCTGACCGTGTATTCGCTAAGCAATCGACGTCTTTTTAGAAAGCAGTGATGTCATCTGGCCACAAACGATGCATAAAAACGGACAAAAGGATTTTTTGTTCGGTAGACTGATTATCTATATGAAAAAATCCACACTGCATGTACTAGAAAAGAAAGAAAGAAGGAAAAAAATAACAACAATGAAGGTTTAGGTATTAAATAAAGAACAAAAACAGAGTTTTAACTCTCCGGTTTTGTTGTGGGTCAAGTAGAATGGTCTTTGATGGCTTGTTTTGTGGTCTCCTTACCCCCGACCCCTCACCCCCACCTCCGCGGATACACAGAACTCCTCACTCTTACGAACATTAACCCATGAACTAAAAACCCTCCAAAGCAATAGCACTTCGACCCCCTCCCGCAACACACATACAATCACACGCCCCTTACATCTCCCAAACACATACATCACCCTCTCCACTATCACACACATACACACTCTCTCGCTTCCCCCCCCCCCCACCCTCTCTCTCTCTCTCGCTCTCCTTCTATCTCTCCTTACACAGCTCCTCTCTTCCTCCCCCCCCCTCTCTCTCTCTCTCGCTCTCCTTCTATCTCTCCTTACACACCTCCTCTCCCCCTCCCCCCCCCTCTTTCTCTTTCTCACTCTCACTCACTCACTCTCCTTCTATCTCTCCTTACACAGCTCCTCTCTCCCCCCCCCCCCCCTCCTCTCTCTCTCTTTCGCTCTCCTTCTATCTCTCCTTACACACCTCCTCTCCCCCTCCCCCCCCCTCTCTCTCTCTCTTTCTCACTCTCTCTCACTCACTCAATCTCCTTCTATCTCTCCCTAAACACACCTCCTCCCTCCCTTCACAAGGCACACACCCCCGACCCTCCCTTTCACTAATCGTTTAAGCACAGCAAATAAACTTACACAGAAACAGCCGGCGAAGACAGCTAAACTTGGCGAGTGTGACAGTAATCCGTTAAGTTGATCACGAACGTCTTGAGAGAGAGAGAGAAAGAGAGAGAGAGAGAGAGTAAATGAAGCAATATACAGGCTCCCCCTCCCCTCCCCGCCCCTCCCCTGGCCCCAGCGCCTTCCAGAAGCAGGTAATGGCTTAAAGGAATCCAATAGAATGATACCATTAATCACTGTTGATGTTCGGTACCGAGTCCGTGATGAGGATCAAACGTCATCATTATTTCTGTCCGTCCATGGTTCCCTTTCCAGAAACGATAATGATGACGATTTAAGATAAAGGGATGACGTAAAATACTCGAGGGAATTCCGTAGTTGCCAAATATGCTCTAAACAACCGTGCATCTTCATTTATCTCGTGAAATTTTCCGTGCTTACAGGAACTTAATTTTCTCTCGTATATCTCCACAAGGCCGTGATGCACGAGTCAGCACCTCGTCTAGACGGGCGAAGAAGCTCTCCTATATTATGAGGAGGAGGTCCTGCAGGAGAGAGAGAGGGGGGGGGAGGAGGAAGATCCTGCAAGAGAGAGAGAGACGGAGAGAGAGAGAAGGGGGGGGGGGAGAGAGTGAGATAGAGTAGAATGATGGAGGAGTGGGGGAGAGGAGCCCTGCAGCAATGAGAGAGACAGAGAGAGAGAGAGAGAGAGAGAGAGAGAGAGAGAGAGAGAGAGAGAGAGAGAGAGAGAGAGAGAGAGAGAGAGAGAGAGAGAGGGAAGATGGAGGGGGGAGGGGTCCTGCAGGAATGAGAGAGAGGGAGAGAGAGAGAGTGAGTGAGAGAGAGATTGAGAAAGAGATAGTAAATAAATGGATAAGGGAAATTCAGAGTGAGAGAGAGAGTGAAGGAGGGAGAGAGGGAGGGAGGGGTTGAGAAAGAGAAGAGAAGAGAAGAGGAGAGAGGAGAGGGGGGGGGGGGAAGGAGGAGGAGAAAGTATACCAACTTTGCTGACAAAGAGAGATGCAATAATAAACACTAAACTAAATATCACCTTATTCTGTACTAATACTTAGAAATAAACTTTTATTCTCAAGTCGATTACCTAAATATCAATAATATCAAACCATGCAATGATACTACATATTCAAGTAATGCTTAACTGAAGAGTTGATGGTACAGACCGAGCCAGGATCATGAAGGGAAATGGACAAGAGGAGACCACGAGTGTAAGATAATCCCAAATGACCTCATTAAACCAAAAGGCACTTGACCTGAATTACAGTCCAGTTCGGGGATACCTAACAAATGATTGGCTTAGCGGTTGAGGACTATTAAATGCTTCTTAAATTAGCGTGAATTGAAGGGGTTCGTAGACAGTAAGAGGCTAGCTGCTACTCCATAAAAGGGATGAATAGCTAGGAGACAGAGACTGCTTGTTCAGGCATGATTGGTCACTTTACCATGAAGACCTGTTCATGACGAGTGACTTTCAGAAGTATGAAATAGGATGTTAGAGTGATCAGGAGAATGCCATATCATAAAAGGCTCAAAAATAAAACCTTTGAATATTCATATATGCAGCCAAGCGCGGGTTGATTGTTCAAGTGATAGATGGTCAATTCAAAAACCAGAGAAAAGAAAAATTGCCAAGAGAGCATGCTGACTACATGCTGTAAAGGATTTATGTTGTGGAAAGCGTCATTCATATTTTTGTTGGAATTTACCTCTGCGCTCTTTACTTTACCCGACACTTGCAGATTTACTTTACAAAACCACCGGAAAACGTGCATATTAATACACATATTCATACAGACACACGCACACACCATCAAACCGAACTTTACTGAAGCAAGAATTAACATAACAAAAACTCTAAAGGCCAGAGCCTCGGTCCTGAAATGGCACGCGAAAACATCGGCAGAGTTCAAGGAGAAACCTTAAGAATGGATAAGAGCAAAGTATGCAAATGGAAAGACGAAAGGTCGGCATAAAGAAGAATACTAATGGCCGCATGACTCGCTGGGAAACACCCCACCCGCTGACCAACAAAATTACTATCATACATTGTGCCTTCCATTGACGTTAAATTATCAGCGTGGGTTCGGCCTCCCCGCAGGCACTGATTTGTGGCCATCGTCTTGTCTAAACAACTCGTGATTACTACTTGAATCGGTTCTTTTCAAAATTCTAGCTCGGATCCCCCTCCCATTCGAACAAAACAATCAATTCCATTCGTTTCTAAAATCCAATAGTATTTTCTCCTTCGCCTTAATAATATATCTCTTTTGCCCATGCCATTCATATCGAAAGAAAAATCATATTCATAGAAAATCAATTCAATAAGTAACAAAGTCGTACCAGATTCTTAAATACTAATATATATGCAAATTTCTCTCCAGCGCATTCCTGTAAACGTCCCTGGCAGCTAACGTAGATTTACAGCTGCTAAGAGTATTGCATGACAATAAATCTACACTTTGTTTTCCATTGTCTCCGGAGGCATTGCTTTCGCTCCGGCAAGTCTGGGGAATTTGTTCCGAACTTCTTTCAATTTGGCATAATCTTCCCAAGTGTTTCCACTAAAGATCGAAATTTTTGGGCCTGTCGAAGGCCGGGGCTCAGTAGAGGGGCTCAGCGTGTGTGTGTGTGTGTGTGTGTGTGTGTGTGTGTGTGTGTGTGTGTGTGTGTGAGTGAGTGAGTGAGTGAGTGTGTGTGTGTGTGTGTGTGTGTGTGTGAGAGAGAGAGAGAGAGAGAGAGAGAGAGA
This sequence comes from Penaeus japonicus, assembly GCA_017312705.2. NCBI lineage: Eukaryota > Metazoa > Arthropoda > Malacostraca > Decapoda > Penaeidae > Penaeus > Penaeus japonicus. Next base: position 80,835 of record BOPN01005925.1, on the reverse strand, counting down.
GAGAGAGAGAGAGAGTATGTGTGTGTTGCCAAATGCACACAAGCATGCACGCACGCACACACACACACACACGTACGTACGTATATAGACATTCACACGTATACATGAGTTTTCGCATGTGGACGCACCAGCATGTGTGTTTTCGGGATGGCAGAAAAGTTCTAATTGAAAACCCCGCGACTTCCTAAGTTCCCATGCTTCTTTCTAACTGCACCGTCGAAACCCCCGACACAGTCTATCTTCCCCACGAGGAGAATTGCCCTTACGGAGCGTGATAACTGCCAAATATGTCAGTCACGGCCGGAAGGCAGCAGCGGAGGCGACGTACGATGCCCCGGGCTTTATGCCGAGGCCGCAAACACATTACTCGGGGAATTCATAAGGCTTCTGGCGTCCTCGGTTGTATTTAACATGTGTTTACCGCGAGGAGTGTTAATGGGCCGCGTTTGATGACTGCGGATACGGCTTTTAGGATCGGGTTGTTGCCGTGTTCATCGAAATGAGCATTATCATTAGGGCCATCATCGTTTTCATCGTTGTCATAATCAGTATCATTATCTTAGTTATTATTCTCACCATCATCGTCGTTGTTATCATTTTCATGGTCATTACCGTTATTATCATGATCATTGTTATCATAATTATCGTTATCGCCATCATCATAATTATCTCCATTATCATAATTATCTCCATTAGTGACAGTCATCAAATAGTGTGTCAAAACCTTTACGAATTTCTGTACATAGTGTTTCAACCTGCATATATGATAAAAAAAAGAAGAAAAAATATATATACGGAGAAACAACAGAAATAATAGGAAAAAAAGAAATTGACAGATAACTAACTCATTCTTAGGATAAATAGACTAAGTAGAAAGACTACAGAGAAAAGCTGTCAATAGAACTCTATATGGCCACAAGCATATTAAGATTTACATGTATGTATATCCTAATCTACTTCATATTTACAAGTATGTAAAACCTAATCTACTTCTCTTTTTCCCTCTCAAAGATCTGTATCTATCAACCTATCTATCTCAACCTCTGACCTCCAACCGGAAGACAATCCTATCCCTCCAAATCCTACACATTCAAAGAAATCCAAATTATCCTCAAGAAGGATAAGAATAAGAATAAGAACAAGAAGAAGAAGAAAAAAAAAAAAAAGATTAAGCGAAAGGCTCAAAACGGGACCGCAATAAATTCACGAAATGATCGCAATGCCGAAGAGTAATAATGGCTTAAAGAACCCTAAGGTCCAAGGGAAGGAGTCATTGGATATTAATCCCCCTACAAGGAAGGGGATATAAACGTGTAATATTTAGTTCACGGAGGAAATAAAGGACAGGGCGGCGATGACGGAGAGCCGGAGGGGAAAGGGAAGGAATTCGGCGAGGAAAATGTGCAGGGAAATTTAGTATGAGGGGGCGCGAGTGTGTGTAATGTAACTGTCTGTCTGTTTGTCTCTCCCTCTCAGGATGTGTTTATATATATATATTATATATATATATATATATATATATATATATATATATATATATATATATATATATATATATATATATATATTTATATATACATATACACATATATATACATATATATATATATATATATATATATATATATATATATATATATATATATATATATATATATATATGTATAAATATATGTATATATATATATATATATATATATATATATATATATATATATATATATATATATATATATATATATATATATATATATATATACTGTACATATATATATATATATATATATATATATATATATATATATATATATATATATATATATATATATATATATATGATCTCTAGATATTCTTGCCATTAATATTCCTCCCCCACAATATCATTTCTACAAATGTTTCTATCACGAGAAATATACAACTATCTATTCCAAAGCCAATAAAACACCTATCACATCAAGTCCTTCCCATACGCGAGAAAACATGAACATTTTAGAAAAGCCAACGAAACATTTAGACTATCACGGTGTCCCTTGAGATGCGGAGATGCTGCTTCTTCTTCGGCATCCTTAGCAAAAAGGAAATGAAAATATAAATTCATCATTATCTTTATCATCATCATTCCATCCTCATCACTACTACCATCATCACCATTATCATCACCATTACCACTTTATTCTTAATTACCATCACCATCGTCATAATTACAATCTTTGATAATGCAATTGATCGTAAAGTTCCTCTCACGTTCTTATAATTGCTCGCGTCAATAATGATAAAATCAATGACGAAAATAAATTGCATTATTAGAGATAAGACAAATACGTTCTCAATAGTATTCAGTCCGCATAAATAATTCAATATATGAAAGAATAAAATATTTAAAAGAATGAAATAAAAGTTTAAAGGAATAGGATAATCAAAACATAAAAGATATAAAAGAATAAAACAAAAATGTAAAATAATTGAATGATAAAAATATAAGAGATTAAAAGATTTAAAAAATAATACATATAAAAGAATAAGATGAAAATATCAAAGAATAAAAAAAAGAAAAAAGAAAAAAAGAAAACAAAAATCATAAAACAATAAGACAAAAATATAAAAGAATAGAACAATAAAAACATAAAAAGACTAAAAGAATAACAACAACAAAAAAAAAAAAATAAAGCCATCTAAATAGTAATACTTATAAAAAAAAAAAAAAAAAAAAAAAAAAAAAAAAAAAAAAAAAAAAAAAAAAAAAAAGCGGTAGTGTAATGCTTAATGTTCTAAAGGTCTTTGTCAAGAATCTAGCTTATATGCCACATTTGCTTCAAGTGATGTTTATGTCTTGCATAGAAAAAAAATATTAGTTAAAGTGATTATTTCCATAATCCAAGATATGTAATTAATCAGAATCCTTTGTAACACTGGAAAGGTCGTATCAAAAACAATTATTGTATGATTTTCACTCTGGAAGTATTGGCTTTCATTCGTATATTGTCTTTTTTCAATTTTTGTTTATACATATAACTCTAAAAGACTATAATACTTAGTAATAAAGTCTTTGTAATAAAGCCATCAAAACCTACATCATATCCCCAGTTGTTTCATTTTCAATTAAGAAAACAGAATCAGAAAAGGTATTGTACACGTTCAACAAAGTTTCCAGTTTGGCTCTAAAGGGCGACCAGAAGTGATCGGACAGACACCCTGTTTCTACGAGGTCCATAGAACTCCACTAATGACTCGTTAGGTCTAGATTTGAGTGCTTTTATAGTAGGTCGGGGTCACCCTCCAGGGCGGTTGCTGCTGTTGCTAAGTAGTTAATTTCGTTTATCAGGTCACTGTATGAGAGGATGTTATGGATTCGACTCTGGACTGTTAAAGATGTGCATTCTTCAAAGACATGTATGATAGCAAAAGGGGATCTGAGAGTTAGGACAGGTGTATGTATGTGTCTATGCTGTCTAGTCAAGTGTATATGTTGAGTCAACAACGTTGGCCTTAGCGGAGTAAGGTTGTTGCTCGGTTGACGTGGTAGTTTTGGTTGCTAATAAAACACAGATAAGAGGTAATTCAAGTCGATGGTAGCGTTTTAATTAGGGGAATGTTAATTATGCTATAGACAATAATAAGAGTAAAAAGAAAATACTACTAATAAAACTGATAGTAACAAAAACACCGATAACCATGTTAATGATGATAGGATTAACAATATATAAGTGGTATTATAAAAAAAATATGATAATTATACTTATAGTGATTGTACTAATAATGAATAATTATGGTAATAGTATTTAAAAGAACTAGAATGAATATAATAAAACTCAATGATGGTTGTAGGAGTAACGATCACATAACTCTCACCTTCGTTAATCATAATATGCTAAAGTTATATCATTTACACATTATTACATAACTTTGCAAGGACATGTGAAATATTACGTGGTTTGAGACATATTAACCGCAGACTCTCGATTGCGTGACATAACTCAAGCCGCAACAACGTCAGTGTGGCAACAGCTTGATAACTCGTGTTGCAACAACGGTGAAACAGGCGAAGCAACGGCAAACTTTGGGAGAGATACGTTAGGGTAAGTTTGCTCTAACGATCTGCGTAATTCACATATAATCAGGTTAATCGTGTTCGCTTTATATTATTTACGTTCGTATACGAATGAGGGAAACAAAAAAAAAAATATATACATATATATGTAGCGGGACTTGTATCATTAGAAGCAGCATGTTGTTCATTAGGACAATGTTATTCAAATCTTTTTCATTGCGAACAAGTTTGGTGTCATGTACTGAACATCAACTTAACAGTCAGTGATGTAAAGGCAATAAATAACGTGATATTTATACCTCTATCGATCCAACGAAAGTTACTTTTTATAATATCTTAACGGGTGAATCTAGGATACCTTTATTACTAATGCTATATTACCCTATGATTTCTACTTGTTCTATGAGGCATGGCCATTTATTGAGAACTGGTAAGCTAGATGCCCTGTTCTAGATCATACTAGCAAATGCAATATAGTGTTAAACTAGCTGAGGTTTGACTAAGATTCTTGTAAACGTGGCTAAATAACGATTCCTATTTTGAAATGCATGTTCAGTAAATCAATGTTCTATAATAAAAGAGCTTCTTGGTAACCGTGCAAGAAAGTTAGCAAAACAAACTTATGAATCATGTAAATGCATGGGTAGTCATTCTAGGTAAGAAATAATTTTACCGGCAGGAACTTTGCTCATTAATCATCATGATAGTATCTCAGTGTGTATATTATGTATCTGTGAGAACGTCGAGCGCGGTTAAACACACACACACACACACACACACACACACACACACACACACACACACACACACACACACACACACACACACACACACACACACACACACAAATAATCAAACATTTCAGTAAATTACAGATTTAATGACCTACATATGATGACAAATATCGGAGATTCCGATAAGATAACAGTAACATTTGTCTCAATATTTCATCAATATAGTATCATAATAACCGAATGTTGTGTGCAATATGCAGGATGTCTATGCCTACCTCAAAAACTGCTATTGGCTATGTAACTGTATTAATGATACTAATCATATAATATATATTAATTTTACAATATCACATGACTACATAGCATAATGATCATGATATGTTCTGCCAATTATGCAATAATGAGGGTGTGTATTCTAGTGTTGAAAGCTGATACTGTTCATTCTATTGTCTAGTGATTAATGAACAGCCATCGACCTCAACTCCCTTTCAGAATTCGGGCTAAACATATTTCCTTCGCTGATACATGAATTTATACTTAACTTTGATTTGAAATAGACGCAAGGGGATGAACAGGAATTAATTAATCTTATATAAAACACACACGGAGATCCCATTTCCAGTCGGATAAACGATTCAAGAATTCAAGAATTTAAACATCGGAAAGTGAATATAGATGATAGATAACAGACAGACATTATACATTTTTTATTTATTTATCTATTTATTTATTTTAACTGCAGAACACTTCGCCATAGGTTATATATGTTTAGATTTATGCATAGAAATTGAAAATTACATTGATTACAATAGGGATTGCATGTAAAGAAACAAAAGATTTTATTCAAGTATTAGAGAAAGGAAAGAAGAAGCAAAACTATGAATCAAAGCACATATCTCTTTGAAGTGAATACTTGATAGAATGATAATTAATATAATTCATAGGTATTCTCATAACTAAAAGAGTAGAAAAAAATCATCCTCAGTTAAATAATAATAATAATAATAATAATGACACTGTATTTATCTAAAAAAAAAAAGAAAACAAAAAAGA
>BOPN01005924.1:27586-30086 GCA_017312705.2 Penaeus japonicus | reverse complement strand
ATGATGTAGTGTGTGTGTGTGTGTGTGTATGTGTGTGTGTGTTTGTCATTATTGATATGAATACTTTTTTTAGTTGTTTTGAATCATAGTATCATTATTAATATCGTTTTTGTCCGTTGTAGCTCCATTGTTCGTAGGAATCTGGATTGTGTGCGATTGTATCTTTTAGTGAGTGTGTAGTAAAGCTTGGTTGTCGCTGGGTGTGCTTTTGTGTGAGTGGGCGTTTGTGTATACATGGGCGTGTCACACACACAAGTTATATCACAATTCCTTTTTACACACTCAACCTAACACAAAATCATTTCCCTCTTTCCCCAGCACACGCAGCCCCCTTATATACACACGTAACCTCACATCAACCTTTACCCCCGCCCCCCAGACACAATATCATCTCCCTACCCCTACACACATGTAAACACCTTACACACACACACATACACACACACACACACACACACATACACACACACACACACACACACACGACCCCACATCATCTCACTCTCTCTCCACACACACATCACTCCCCCCCCCCCACCATACACACACACACACACGTACCCCCACATCATCTCTTTTCCCCCCCCTCCCCACACACACACACACGTACTCCCACATCATCACACCCTCTCTCCACACTCACACACACATCCACACACGCAACATAATCCCTCCCTCCCCCCCTACACACACACACACACATGTACCCCCACATCATCTCACCCTCCCTCCACACACACAATATCATCCCCCTCCTACAAACACATGCACACACACACACACACACGTACCCCTACATCCTCTCCCCCCCCCAACCCCCCATCGCCCCCCACGCACAAACGCAAGCGCCAAGGAAACACAGGACGTAGCCTCTATCTTGGCTTTCCTATTCTAGGTCTTCCTTGGGCCACATATCCCAATTACCGGGAGCAACTGGGTGTGAAATGAACTGGGCTTGGGCGAGGCCAGTCTGACAGATCACTAGGGATTATAGACTTTAATGTAATATAATCAAAAGAGGCGGACTGTGTAAAGTGTGGACAAAGTTTCTTTTCTTAGCGATTTGTCTGTCTGTTTGTGACTGTCTTTTTGTCTTTTTTTCTGGCTGTGTTTTTGTCTGTGTCTGTAAGTCAGTCTGTTTCTTGCTTTCTCTCTCTCTCTCTCTCTCTCTCTCTCTCTCTCTCTCTCTCTCTCTCTCTCTCTCTCTCTCTCTGTCTGCATATCTCGCTCTCTCCTTCCTTCCCATCCTCCCCCTCTCTCTTCCTTCACATCATCTCTCTCTCTCTCTGTCCGTCTCTCTCTTTCTTTCTTTTGACTGTTTCTTTGCCGGAAATACTGTACAACTTTGCACTGCTGTGACGGATAGGGGTGTAGAAGAGAGACAGGGGTAGGGGTGAGGGTGGGGGGTGGGGGTAATAGGATGCAAGAGATGGAGGAGAATGAGGGAAGATGGGGGGAAGGGGGCTTTTGCTTTCCAGCCAGTAACCCTCTAAATTCATATTTCGCATCTAAAATCATGCACTTGTTTTGTCTAATGCCATAGACTGCGCACTATGTAAATGATTAGAAGTATAATTGTGTGTGTGTGTGTTTGTGTGTGTGAGTACTCTATAAACACGCGATTCCTGTTCCACATTAATATTCATTAGACATACGTCAATATACATAATTCAAGTAGAGCAGGTAAGGTATGCCATGAAAGAAATGGAAATCAGTGTTCCTGTGCAATACAAATGGAGAAGGGCCAAAGTAGCCGTTCCCTTTGTCTGAAACGGCTTTTGATACTCTGTCGCTCTCTCTGTCTCAACTTCTCTGTTTCCACAACAAGTTCTCTGTTTGTTATTTCTCTCTCTCAGTTTCGCTTACTCTCTTTCTCTCTCTCTCTCTCTTTCTCTCTCTCTCTCTCTCATTCACTGTCTCTTTCCCTCCGTTTGTCACTTTTTCTTTCTATGTGCATCTGTCTTTTTATTTCTAATTTTATATCTGTTTTATTTACAGTATTTTCTCGATATCTCTCTCTTAACCTGTTTTTATTATATCTACATTTTTATTTATTTATTTTTATTTTTATTTTTTTATTTTTTTATTTTTTTGTCTCTGCTTCCATATTTATCTTTATCTGTTTCTCTCCCTCTCTCTCTCTCTTACTCTCTTTCTATTCATATCTCCTCTCTTTAGTTTCTCTGTTCTTGTCTTCTCTTATCTCTTTTCCCAATCATGTTTCTGTCTTTACCTCCTTTGCTTTCTCGTCTTCCTCCTCCTCCTCCCCCTCCCTCATATCCTATGTGCACAAAGTACATAAAAAAGACGTATAATGTAACTGACATTAGAAATTCTCTTTGAGATCGTTCTCAGGGAGAGTTTGTTACTCACAGGCCGTTCTTGGGTAAAAAAAAAAACTGAAAAATAAAAGTTATTTATCCATTACAGTTTTGTTATACTGACGACAGTTCCTCAGAAAAAAAAAAAAAAAAAAAAAAAACAGAAAGAGAGAGAGAGA
>BOPN01005924.1:8904-11404 GCA_017312705.2 Penaeus japonicus | reverse complement strand
TTTCAAGTTTTTCTTTCTCTGTCTCTATTTTTTTTTTTTTTTTTTTGCATTTCTGTTTTGCCTATCGTTCTGCCTATTCACTTTTTTTCTTCTTTTATTTTTGTCTCTTTTTCTAGATATATCTAGATGCCTTTCTTTCTTCTTTTTCTATCTATACATCTCTAGTTTCATATATCTCTTCTAATTCCTGCTCTTTCTCTACTTATCTTCCCTCCCTATGCTTTCTTTACTTTCACCATTAAGATCCACTTTCTCTCCTCCCCAGCTGATATTAGGGAAAAATAAAGGGTACGATTATTAACAACAACAAAATGAAATGATATCCAATCAGTGTCATATCCTAAAGAAACACACCGGGAATCTAATGAAGATTCGTATTTCTTAATTATTTATTTATTTATTTATCTATTTGTTTATTGTATTTATTTATTTATTTATTTTATTTTATTTTACTTATTTATTCTTTTTTTTTTAAAGTAAAACAGTATCTGCCGAAAAAAGAGAGAGGGATATGATCATCAAATATTACCGGAAATGAATTAAGGGAAAACTGTAGCTATTATACAAACAGATAGATAGATGGATTGGTTGATTGATTAATTAGCAGATGGATATATAAAGGCCAGATTGATCATTATGTAGACAGTTACAGAGATAAATAGATGGACACACAATGAGATACTCACGTATGTCGACAGGTGAATCCAGAAAATAGATCCAGCTTTTAGCTGTTCATATAGAAATATAGAAAATTCATTTTATTATGATTAGATAAATATGTAAATATATCCACACACATGTATTCAAATATTTTGTTGAAATGAAGACAAAAAAGACAAGTAACCACACATCCAAATAATTTTGTAATAGATATAACCATGATCATAGTAACATACAGTTAAACAGCTCACAAACTAACAAATAAACTTCACTACTACACCGCCACATACATAAGTACAACTTCAAGACACCGGCCTGAGATTATTCTAAGCAGCTTCAGCCGCAGATGAGAGATGAATGAGAGAAAATAGAAAGAGAGAGATGGATGGAGAGAGAGAGAGAGAGAGAGAGAGAGACAGAGAGAGAGAGAGAGAGAGACAGAGAGAGAGAGAGAGAGAGAGAGAGAGAGAGAGAGAGAGAGAGAGAGAGAGAGAGAGAGAGAGAGAGAGAGAGAGAGAGAGAGAAGGAGAGAGAGAAAGAGAGAGAGAGAGATGGATGGAGAGAGAGAGAGAGAGAGAGAGAGAGAGAGAGAGAGAGAGAGAGAGAGAGAGAGAGAGAGAGAGAGAGAGAGAGAGAGAGAGAGAGAGAGAGAGAGAGAGAGAGAGAGAGAGAGAGAGAGAGAGAGAGAGAGAGAGAGAGAGAGAGAGAGAGAGAGAGAGAGAGAGAGAGAGAGAGAGAGAGAGAGAGAGAGAGAGAGAGAGAGAGAGAGAGAGAGAGAGAGAGAGAGAGAGAGAGAGAGAGAGAGAAGGAGAGAGAGAAAGAGAGAGAGAGAGATGGATGGAGAGAGAGAGAAAGAGAAAGTGAGAGAGAGAGAGAGAGCAGAAGAGAGATGCTGACATAATGGCATCCACTTAGAAATCCAAGCTATGTTGCCAGCGTGCTCTGTCATGCTGCACTATTGTCTCGAGAAAATACATGTGTTGAGTCTGAGATGGGAGAATGTTGCTCGGATTTCATACAAGGCATCACGACCTCAGAGGCATTGTGTAGATCCCACACACACAGGTGATCACCGCCACAATAGCTGGTATTTAAAACAGCTGATTTGTGGGGTATTATGGAGCTTTCACGAATGGAGAGCGTCTTCTGTTTTAATATTAATTGTGTTATTTTGCAAAATCATTATATTCATTCTTTCTTTTACCATCTTTCTCTCTGTCTATGTTTTTCTATTCATCTGTCTCTATCTCGTTCTTCATCTTCAATTCTCTCTCTTTATCTCTGTTAGATAGTATTTTGACTTTATTTTTATCCAGATTCGGATGTACATATTCTTACAACAGCAAGCACACGAGAATTCAAACACACACAAATGAAAGTTCTACTACATATAAACACATGTATGATCATTAAACACACACATATATATACACACATACAAACACACACACAGACATATATATACAAACATACAAACACACACACAGACATATATACACACCCATATAAACACACATACATACAGACAAGCACATATACACACCTCCCCCTCCCCTCACACGCACCCACACACACACACACAAACACACGCACACATACACAGACACACGTATACACACACACACACACACACACATACCTCCCCACATACACACTAATTAACATGCAGCCAAAACCCCCACCAAATTATTCCACGATGATTCCCAAGACCTCGTAAAATAGAATTATCTTAAGAACCCCCAGGCGAATCTGAGCCTTCTTAAGAAAGAAAAAAAAAAGAAAAAAGAAAAAGAAAGAAACAGGAATAGAAACAGAACTAAGAAACAAGAAAGCCAAGAAG
>BOPN01005923.1:62500-65000 GCA_017312705.2 Penaeus japonicus | reverse complement strand
GAAAGGATGATAAGGGTATTCTGCACGGTGTCAGTCGTAATTGAAGGATGACGAGCGCGAGGCTTGGCCGGAGTCTTTCCCGGCGTCTGGGAGGCACAGGGAGAATAATGGAGGAGATGAGAAGGCGATGAGACAGGAATTGGAAGGAAGAGGAATAACGAAAGGGAGAAAACCTGGGAATGAGTTAAAGGGAGAGAGAGATAGAGATTGATAGATAAGTAGACAGAGAGACAGACAGGCAGGCAGAGGGGAAGAGACGGTGGTAACGGCTGAGGCTGTGGCAGAGCCTGGAGAGAGAGAGAGAGAGAGAGTGAGAGAGAGAGAGAGAGAGAGAGATGATGATGATGATGATGATAAAGATGATGGGAAAGAAAGGGAGAAGAGGAGGGGAAAGAAAGAGAGAAAATTAGAGTGAGACAGAGCGAGTGAGTGAAAAAGTGAGTGATTTGAGTGAGTGCGTCAATGAGAGAGAGAGAGAGAGAGAGAGAGAGAGAGAGAGAGAGAGAGAGAGAGAGAAAATTAAGGGACAGATACACGACAAATAAGCTTACTCAATAGAGATTAAGGTATAAACTAGAGGAACGAACAGAGACATGTACACAGTGTTAAAGAGTAGTAGATATCACTCCAAGAATGAAAATAAACAGAAGTGAATCAATTTCAGAAGAAGAGCAGAGCCGAATGCGATAAGTACGAAAGAGAAGTAGATTAGCCAAGGGCGAATCAGGAGGACGGTAAGGAACGGAGGGAGAGGAAGGATCGAGCGACCGAGAGGGACGACGCGAAAACGGGAGAGAGTCAGTCGCAGGGAAAGCCAAAGGTGGGGATGAGTTCATTGTTGTTGGTGATTATTTGGGGCCGAAAAGCCAGACTTTGGGAAGCTGAAGGAGGAATCACAGGCAGGGAGGGGGAGGGGGAGGGGGAGATGAGTTAACGTAGGAAATATATGAATTTAAAATGTACTGTGTTGATATGTGTGTGATATTATCATCAGCACCAATAACTTGTAAGGGTAACTGAATCTTATATTAACCAAAAATATTAACAAAATGGGCTATAGAGCCAAGGGATGGCGGTTGTATAGAGATGAGTGTACTGTCTTCAGCTAGCCAAAGATTAGCATAGGAAACTTGTTTACTCTCAACCCTCACCCCCCCCCCCAACCCCTAGCCTCCTCCCTCTGCAAGTAGTGTTCTCCCCAAGTGAAGGACAAACAGAAAGAAAACTCGAGAGCTAACTAAGACATCTCGTGGAAGAGGAGAGGGGGGAGGTGGAGGTGGGGGGGGATAACGAACTTGCAAGGAAACAATGGTTTAGCTCCTGTCCCTCCCGGTCTCCTTCTCTGATACCTCTTGTTGCTATTACTTCTTCTTTCTTTAGGCTCTCGTCTTTCCTCCTTTTATATTCTTGTTTATTTCTTTTTCTCATACTTTGGTTGTTTTGTCTTCCTTCATTCTCTAATGTTTACATTTATTTTGTAATTATTTGTTGTTGTTTTTTTAGTCTTTTATATACTCACTATGTATTGAATATATTCCATGTTCTACATATATATATACTTTCATCTTCGCTTTCCATCCCCAGTCATTGGGCATGTTACAAACTGGCTCATATTTGTTTCCATTTATCTCTTTCTGTTCATTTATCTCCTTACTCACTTGTTTATCTTCTCGCCTTCCTTCTCACCCGTCTCCTTCCTCCTCCTCCTCCTCCTCCGCGGTCTCTCTTTCTCTCCCTACTTAGTCGTTATTGCATTGCCTTTGTCTTCGAGGCATTTCATTGCGGTTGGATGGGTCGACTTCGCCCCACTACACTGGCCGAATTATTTCCCCTGGAGCGTAGTGTATCATGCACGCTATACCTGTTTCCCACTGTTTGTCTTGAGTGAGAATGGGGGACCGAGTGGTGCAACCATGCTAAATTTTGGCTCAGCATTTCAGATTGGTTGTTTATCAAAACGAAGCCGCCGTGTGAAAGTCCTGTGAGTTTGAATGCGATAATAAACGCGGGTCGAGGGTTAACCAAATACATTTCTATTTCTATTTTAAGGGCATTGTCCCTGGGCCTTTCCTATCTTTTTTTCGGACTACAAAATGGAAGAGACTTTGGGACCATTTGACGGAGTTTCAGACGCCTCGAGCCCACTTTCCAGCACGATGCTCCTCATTCCTTCTGTGTTAGCTGCCTTTTCCCGCCTAATTTCAAACTTGCCGCCAAAAAGTTCGTTCGTACCGCGCAAGGCCGTCGAAGGGACGCCGAGCTGACCTAAATAAAATGGAATCTGTCCGTACCTCTGTAAACTAAAACGGAAAGGATTCGCCACATTCAAATCTAATTTTCACCCGCGGCGATCCTGAGGCCACGGGTCAGTCTGGCAGAAGGGCGCGGAATTTGAAATAAGGCGCCACGTTCTTCCATCTGTAAGGAGGCCGGAGGGGTCGAACTGTGGTCACTCTCTTCTTATTCTAGGCTTTTTCTCCTCCTCCTTTTCCATCTTTTA
>BOPN01005923.1:47500-57500 GCA_017312705.2 Penaeus japonicus | reverse complement strand
AGAACCAACCAAGTATTTTAAACGCATACGTGTCCTGATATATATTTTTATGAAGAAAGTGTGTTTGGCTAACCGAGGGTAAATGTTTGATATTTGTAACAACATAGATATTAAAACCATGCCACGAAATATTAAGTACCTATCTGCTTTGCATTAATATTGTCACCACATGAAGATTATTTACACTGTATGGTGTTTATACAAGCAGAACGAGCAATATTTAAGTGTAATGTTTCGTGGTAGAGCAGGGCATTCCATGTTCCTTCGACGATATAAGTAGAATATCTATTTCAGGAATATGCAATCATTGCTAGACTCCTTTCGTTTTTCAACGAAAATACCAAAAAAAAAATCATTATTCACAGTGATTTAGATATCTTGGTTGATTCGTGCGAAGTGTTCAATAGTGCGCAGTTGCAGTGAAATTCGAATGAGTAACGGTTTTAACGGTCGCTGAATTCGCAAACAACGAAATGTCGAAGCCTCCTCCTGCCTTCCATTTCCTGTGGCTAATTTAACAAAATCGCAGACTGGCCACTGTCTGTTCGGCGCTCAGATTATTCATCGTTTGGACTCTAAGTTACTGTTTTTGTTTGCGAAGAAAAATGGCGATGTATTCAAACTCGGGCTCCAATATAGAGAAGTTTAAAACAAAGTTGCGGCGGTGGTTTTACGGTTCCGTGACCAGACCACAACCGGAACACAAATTATTGTAAATACTTGGGACCGTCTGACCACTACAACGTTGCTGAACAGTGCCGTCTGTCTGATTACGTTGTCAGCGCATTTGAACACGTAAACTAGGAGTATTTCTGGGTGATTTTTTTCCTTAGAGGATTCTATTCCGGTGTAACTGGAGTTATAGTCAGACGGTAGATGAGGGTAGGATGTAAAAAGATCCGTGAGACTCTCGCACGTTGGTGTCTGGTGATGAAATAGATGGAAGGTTGATCTACATCCATATTTCATTTTATCTTCTGTTTTCATATATTTATCCATAACTAATGTTGCTTTTTATATTCCCTTTTTTATCATCACTATCTAACTTATTTTTTTTTTTAATTCTTCACCTTAATCATCATGCCCTATTCGGCCTCCACGTTTTCCAACTCCTCCTCCTCCTCTTCTTCTCCCTCCTCCATCTTCCCCTTTTCTCCACTTTCTCCTCCTTCTTTCCTCCCATCTTTCAAACCATCCTTCCTTTTTTTTCTCCCTCCCTCGCCCCTTCCCACTCCTCCTCCTCGCCCCTTCCCACTCCTCCTCCTCGCCCTCTTCCTTCTTCCTTAGAGAAGTTCCCCGGCCATAAAAGAACAAGTGGGCGCCTACAAGCTTTTCTTGCTAGTAATGCGGAATCGAGTCGTAGGCATTAGGTCAGGCCATGACCCCCGCGAGTGTAATCCCGACTCCGCGAGATGGATGAGGATGCGGCCTCTTCTCTCTCTTGCTATTTATCTTTCTGTCTATTTGCCTATCTTCTGTGCCCTTCTCAGCATTTGCCTGTTCTTATTATTATTATCATTATTATTAACCTCTTATTAATATTACTATTATCATTATTATTACTATAATTATCATTATCATTATTACTATTGTTTGGTTTTGTCATCATTATTTTTTATTATCATGATTATTGTTGATATGGATAAGGATGCAGCCTCTTTCTTCTCTTTCCATCTATATTTTTGAGTATTACCCTATGAACTCTTCTTCTTTTGTGGTTCATTGTGTAGATGGATGAGGATTCGACATTTTTTTCTCTCAATCATATATAAATACACACACACACACACTCACACACACACACACACACACACACACACACACACACACACACACACACACACACACACACACACACACACACTTGATATGGAAAGTTAAAAGAATATCATATTGTGGAACAAACACACGCATGCTCAGTGTCTACAGGTTTTCGGATGCTTATCCCTTTTTTAAATTCTTTCGGAGACTTATCTTGTCCCCTTGCCGTTACCATTTTTTACTTTTCCCTTTTCCCCTCTGTCACTCATTTTTCCCCTCAATGTCTCATCATTCACTAGTTCCTTGCTCTTCCCCTTCCATTGCCTATTTCCCTCTCCTCCTTCGTTCTAATCGCTCAGTCTTTGGCCCTCCCCTCATCGTCCTCCGGAATCCCCCTCCCCCCTCCTCTCTCTCTCTCTCTCTCTCTCTCTCTCTCTCTCTCTCTCTCTCTCTCTCTCTCTCTCTCTCTCTCTCTCTCTCTCTCTCTCTCACTATCTCTATCTCTATCTCTCTCTCTCTCTCTCTCTCTCTGGGTGTAGATAAGGATAGATAGATAGTAATAGATGCGTACGTACATCCAAATCCCCTTACATTCCTTTTCTGCCATTGTCCTTTAACTCTTCCTCTTGGCTCCTTCCTCCCTCCTCATAATCAAATAAATAACTTAAATGACCTGCTGAGATCCCACAGATCATCGCATAGCAGTGAGAAGAGGTTAATTAAAGGTCCTGTCCTATCCTACCTCTTGCCAATTGTTTTCGGGTAGACTGAGCCAACAACTGGATGTGTTTTGTTTATATATTTATTCTGCCGTGAATATTTTTTTGTTTGTTTCTTTGATTTTTTTTTCGTGTGTTTTTTCATTGTGATTATTTCCTCCTGACTCTAGACTGTTTAATTTTCATTATTATATTGCTATCATTGACTTTGGGGAAAAGACATTATTAGATTAGTAAAATCCTTATGCTGACTTATTAAGATTATTTTTCTTGCTGGTAACCATGTATTAATGTGACCATTATTATCAATGTTATTTCTACTGATACTGCCTTATTTTTCTTACCATTAAATTGACAGAAACGTTGTTATTACCTGAATATTGTTACTTTGACCACAATTGCAAAACCTAATTTTCATAATGAAATATGGGTAGAAGTGTCCTAAGATTTTATTTTACGAGTCCGGTAAACACATTTGCAAACAAACACTCTCTCTCTCTCTCTCTCTCTCTCTCTCTCTCTCTCTCTCTCTCTCTCTCTCTCTCTCTCTCTCTCTCTCTCTCTCGCTCTCTCTCTCTCTCTCTCTCTCTCTCTCTCTCTCTCTCTCTCTCTCTCTCTCTCTCTCTCTCTCTCTCACTCTCTCTCTCTCTCTCTCTCACTCTCTCTCTCCCCCTCCCTCCCCCTTTCCTTCTCTCTCTCTATCTATCTATCTATCTATCTCTCTATCTATCTATTTATCTATCTATCCATCCCTCTCCGTACCTTTAGATAAATGAATGTATGTATGTATGCATGTATATATGTATATATGTGTATATGTGTGTATGTATATATATATATATGTGTGTGTGTGTGTGTGTGTGCGTGTGTGTGTGTGTGTGTGTGTGTGTCTGCTCGTCTTTCTGTCTCTCTCTATGTATATCTATCAATGTATCTCTACCCCTTTATCTTTGCTTATCTATGAACTTGGTCGTTCGTTTCCAACCCTTTTACCTTATTACTTGTTTTCTGAATTTCCTTATTTCTCCATATATATTTCTAGTTTTCCTATTTGTATATCTAACTAATTTTGTTGTTGTTCCCTTTTGTCCGTATGGTTATGTACCCCGACTCAGATATTATACTCATTTCACTCATCTAAATGCTTAGTTATGTTTATTTCTCTCTCTCTCTCTGGCTCCCATTATCATCAACATTTCAACCTTCCCTTTTTCTACGTTTCTTTATAACAAACCCACTTTTACCCCGCTCACACACGGGCGCACACATATTGGTTACTGTACTCGCTGGGTTTAAACACCACGCTCTAAATGGCTGGAAAAAATAAAGATGGCGACTGCATCCCGTCGACCCTCCCCTCTCCCCTCTCCCCTCTCCCCTCTTCCCCTAGTTTATGCCTTCCGTCCCCAGCCGTAAAATTTGGCCACGCTTTCCGTATCTCGTAATGTGTGTGTGTGTGTGTGTGTGCGTGTGTGTGTGCGTGTGTGTGTGTGTGTGTGTGTGTGTGTGTGTGTGTGTGTGTGTGTGTGAGAGAGAGAGTATGTATGTGTGTATATTTCTGTGCGTGTATGTGAACGTGTATTGTGCTTATTTTTAGCTGAGTCGTGCCTTTATTTTCCCTCTTTCTATTGTTTTTTTTCGGAGAGCGTAAAGGTGACAGCGACAGAGACACAAACACAGACACAGACACACACAGAGAGAGAGAGAGAGAGAGAGAGAGAGAGAGAGAGAGAGAGAGAGAGAGAGAGAGAGAGAGAGCGAGAGCGAGAGAGCGAGAGCGCAGAATGGCATACACACTCAACACAAACAGAGCACGAGGCGACACATTTACACATCACACGGTTTAATCATGTAGCGTCGTCGTCTTGCCAAGTCTTCCTGTCTTCCAGTTCATAGCTTCCGTCGCCATGCTCGGCTACACTCCCGTTATGAGAGCGTCTTGCAGCGTGGCGTTCGTCCTTTGGAGGGGGGGGGGGGGGGTCAAGGGGTAGCTGGCGAACGGGGGTAGGCTGAATAGTAACAGGAGTAAAGAGTTGAGGTAGCAGGTGAGGATGAAGGACATTTAGAACCAGGAGGAGGAGTAGGACGTGGAAGGCGAGAGGAAAAGGTAGTGGAGAAAGGTAAAGGCAGGGAGCGCAAAGATGCAAAAACGGGTTGTGAGTCTCATATGAACGAAGATAAAGCCATGGTAGGTAAGTGGGAGATCAAGAATAGGAAACAGAACTAGACAATGAAGTAACCATTTGAAGGGAAATGATATTAAGACAGAGAATGATAATAATACTAGCATCATGATGAAGTTACAACTGCCATTTCTACAAGCGCTGCCACCCTTTACCACCACTTCTCCCTTCGCCGCCACCTCACTCAAGTGTTTCCCTACTTTGTTCTTCAGTCTTCACGAATGACTGCATTCATCAACACGGTCGAGTAGTGAGGTCTGCGTGCTCCCTCGCGGCCCTCCTCTCCCCTCTTCCAGCTTCCTTCCAGGCATCAGCTCACCCTTTCACCCTTCCAGACTTCCTTCTATATGTTACTCCATCTCTTTACTCTTCCGATCTTCTGTTCACGATATTATCACTTCCAGTTAGGCATCTAAATCGTCATTTTGTACACTCCATTTTCCCTTCGAAATATTCTTCTGGATTGGATCTTTTTCTTTTCTTCTAGATGGCTCCTTCTAAGTGTTTTTTTGTTTGTTTTTTTTGCCCTCCATAGTTTTTTTTTTACCAAGTTCGTCTCCCCTTTCCTTCTCCCTCCATCCTATCCGTGGCCCTTCAACTACCCTACTCTCCCTCTCTTGTCCCTCACTCTACTTTGAGCCATAAACTCCCGTGGAAAAAGTTTCCTTCGAGCGCTCCCTTCTTCGTAGACTCCAGCCCTCCTGGAATCTATTTTCCCTCCCTTGGTCTGCCCTTCCTGCATTCCTTTCCATCATTTTCTCGGTCTGTCTCTCGCCCTCGTCGTTTCTCTTCTTCGTGTCCGTTCCCCCTGTTTCTATCCTGTCTATCTCATCTCCCGCAGTCTCTTCCTCTTTTTTTTTTTTTTTTTCTTCTTCTTCATACTGTTGATTTTTCTTTCTTTCTTTCTTTGTGTATCTATCACCATTCAGGTTCTGTTATTTTGCTAGATAAAGGAAGATGAACAGCTCTTCATCAGTGTGTTTTGTCGCCATAGGCCTCATTCCCTCTTCATTTTGCCTTCCATCCACCATAAATATTCAGTTTTGTTTTTGTTTCAACTTGTTTACGTCCTAATGAAAGTAATTTTCTCCTGTATTATTCTATCTCCTCTAGTGATTCCTAGAATAACCTCCACGAGTAACTTTAACTCTTCCCGGTACTGGCTCCTCGTATCACACGTCCCTTGGGTTTTGTTACAATGTTGTCTGTCCTTCTCTCTTGTTCTTCCTTGGTTCCTCCGTTCGTTCCTCTTCCAGGCATTTTCTCCTTTCGTATTTTTCTTGATGTTACACGAGTATTTTCGCCAATGGAACTTTCTAAGGCAGCTCGGAAAGGGAAACCGCAATCATTCAGAACGCAGAACAAGCAAACAAGCAAGCAGCCAGCGACGTTGTTGCACCCGGATGTCAATCAGCCGATGATTGTAGACGCCGTAAGTTGAAGATCCAGAATGACGCGTTTTAGAGAAATATCTCCTGATTTCCGCTCGTGCTTAGGTGCGTCTTGCAAAATCGGCTTATCATGCATCGATTAGGTTGCAGTGTATTTCCGTCTGTCTATCTATCATTACCTATCTAACTTTATCTCTTTCTCTTTACTTGTTTTACTCCCCCTAACATCCCCCCCCCTCCCCCCGCTCTCGGCCTTTCTTTCTCTTTCTCTTTCTTTCTTGTTTTCTTTCTATATCCCATGTATATCTTCATCTTTATTTAATTCATTACATGAATACAGTCTTCGTAAAGTTTACGCTTATTTTTCTTAGAGCAAATTATTCTTTTCTCACGAATTCAGCCGATTTTCAAGCCTTTTCATCTCCGAGCGGTCGAGCGTTCAGAATCTACGACGCCCGCCCAAATCAAGAAGCAAACTGAAGAGGCAATAAAACAATCTTAGTCTCGTTTCTTTCACATACCCCCTCTCCTCCTCCTTCCCTCCCTCACTCCCTCCCTCCTTCCCACCTCTCATCAGTATATACCCCCCTCATTTCCCTTCTCTCCTTTCCCCTTCCTTCCCTTCTCTTTTCTTCCTTTCCCTTCCCCTTCCCTCCCTTCCCTTCCCCTCCCGTCCTTTCCCTTCCCTTCCCTTTCCTTTCCTTTCCTTCCCTCACCCTACACTTCACCTCGTCTTGCCAGCCATCGTGCCTTCAAAAAAAATGATTATGGCGATCTAGGGAGTTATTCGCTTTATGGCGGCCTACCACACACTTCTTCGTGGCCTCGACCTCCCTTCTTGCCCCCGCACAGGCACTCCAGGTGTTACTACGTCAGCAGGTACTTGGGCCTTGTTGCTTTCGTTGATATTATTGTTTGTGCCCTTTGCCCTTTGGGAAGGGACGATGGTATTGTTGGTTAGGACTGGACTATTCTTTTCATTTGTTTCTGGCTTCCCCCGCTTCTCCACTGCTGGGCTTATTGTTGTTGTTATTGGCGTTGTTGTTATCGTTTTAAGCGTTGATGAGGAGGGCTACTGCCGTGCTGTCTCTCCCATGTGGCGGCGGAGGTCGTGTTATGGTCTTCATCCAGGGGCCGCATGTGCTGCTTATTGGTGAAGCTGTCGTTGTTGCTCTCTCACTCCCTTTGCCATTTTGTTTTCTTTCCTTATCTTTTTGTATCATTCTTGAGTATTTTGATTTTCTAATCGCCTGTCTGATTTTCTGTCTCATCCTCCTATTTATTCGTGCATCTATATTTTGTACAGTTTTTTTTTCGACCATATTTCTCTTCATTATTGTCCTTGTTCTTGTTTGAAGAAAGTGTAATTTGATGTTAACGATATGGAATACACACACACACACACACACACACACACACACACACACACACACACACACACACACACACACACACACACACACACACACATACACACAAAGCTTCACTCAATCTGTTACAACCAAAAATTTGCAACAATCTGTTTAGCGTCTCAGAGGGAACATAAAGGCAGTTGTGATTGGCCTTCGCGCCACAGGATTCTCCTCCTTATGGATGGGCTGAATAGAGGCCGTTCTCCCCTGCGGGGCGAAGCCGTTGTTGGAGTGTGAAGCAATAATCCGAAGGGCGTTAATTGCATTGCATTTGCATTTCTCCGATGACGTGGTCCTGCTGATGATAAATCACGCTGAGACGTTCCTCGAGGTGCCGCAGCCCAGGAGCGCTCGCATCTTGGAAGAACTGAACGAAAGTGCGGCGCCTCGTGTAGTTGGCGGCCCTTGTTTCGCTCGCCTGCCCGCGCGCGGCTGACTGCGGCGCCCTCAGGTTTAGTGCTGCGGCGCTTTGTCATTATCACCTTAACCATCATCATCATCACCATTACCACCACCACCATGTTACAATGATAATTAGAATCGTTACAATGACTAATAAGGGTAGCCATTGTAATTCTCGTTAATGCTATTGCCCACTATCATCTTCATCATCGTTATTAATAGTGTTGCTATTTTTTGTCTTTTTTTCCTTCCTATAGTTTATCACGGTTTGACTGTTATTGATGGCATTGCTTCTGTCGGTAATAAGATTTTATTAATTCTTTTGCTATCTTATTTTTACGCTGCAATCATCATCATAATGAGAATCAATCTTCCCCCCTCCCCTTCTTCATCCTCCTCTTTTAGCGGCCATTGTCCTTTGTCCCCCCCCCCCCGCACACATCCTTCTTATCGCTTTACTTCTATTCTTATCCTTCACACGCTATCCTCAACTTCTCTTTTTTTTCCTGTTTCTCCCTTTTATCCTCCACCTCTTCCTTCTTCACTACCCCATCCCATCTCATTCTCTTCCCGCCCCTCTCCTCCTACACCCCTCCTCCTCCCCCCCCCCCCCCCCTCCTCCCATTCTCTTCCCATCTCATCCTCCTCCCTCTTCTACTTCTCCCACTCTCCTTCCATCTCATCGTCCTCCCCCTTCCCTCATTCCCCTTCCATCTCACCCCCCACCCCCTCCTCCGCCTGCCTCTTCACCACCCTCCCCCACTTTCCCTTCCAACACCCGTAATATACATATTATCAGAGGAAGGATCTGTCGCAGAGTTGTCATTTGCATCAGGTACTTATTCTGTCGTTTAGGACAAACGGAGAGAGAATTGCTATTCAAACGTTCACATTTTGTTCCTGTGTTTCTTTGGGGTTTGGTCGGTTCGGATATTAGCGTGTGTGCCTGCGTGTCTGACAAATAGATAGATAGATCGATAGATAGATAGATTGTTAGGTAGATGGGTGTATATTGAGGAAAGATAACGTTTAGGTAGAGATTGAGTTATCTTTATTAGTATGTATGATGAAAATATACTTTGTGAACCGTTTCATATCGAGTAAATAATTATGGTTATTGAATAGAATGATATTCAGACATATATATATATATATATATATATATATATATATATACATATATATATATATATATATATATATATATATATATGCATTTGTTAATGTGTGTGTGTGTGTGTTTAGCCGTCCAAATGCGTAAATACACGGTAATGTATGCAAATCAACGTTTCCATCTTTTAAATCTAATTATTTGGCTACTTTTCAATCCACCGTCTGACAGCGTCACATTGCTCCACCGCTCCAAACAAACAAGCAATAAGAACAAACATTAATCCCCAATTTCCCTTTAGCTAACGAGAAAATGAGAAAAAAAAAGATTCATCAGAAAAAGTGTCTTAAGCATCACATCTTCAGCTGACAGTGAAGGAAAGAAACAAAAAAAAAATA
This sequence comes from Penaeus japonicus, assembly GCA_017312705.2. Lineage (NCBI taxonomy): Eukaryota > Metazoa > Arthropoda > Malacostraca > Decapoda > Penaeidae > Penaeus > Penaeus japonicus. The sequence continues at coordinate 48,123 of BOPN01005923.1, read as the reverse complement.
GAAGTTTCGAAACTGCATATAACAGGATGATCTGTATTCGTCTCTCGCCTGCCGTCAATCAGAGAATAAATAAGCTAACTCCTTTCTCCCTCCCCTTTCGAGGACCCCCCCCCCCTTCCCCCTCCCGCCGCGTCTCCAACCTTAGTCGTTACCCCTTGCCATTACTGACTCTCTATTTTTTTGTTTATTTGAGTGCCTTGTGTTACATACATACACATACATATATGTATATATATATATATATATATATGTATATATATATGTATATATATATACATATATATATATATATATATATATATATATATATATATATATATGTGTGTGTGTGTGTGTGTGTGTGTGTGTGTGTGTGTGTGTGTGTGTGTGTGTGTGTGTGTGTGTGCATATATATATATATATATATATATATATATATATATATATATATATATATTATACACACACATACACACACACACACACACACACACACACACACACACATATATATATATATATATATATATATATATATATATATATATATATATATATATATATATATATATGTATATGTATGTATGTATATATATATATATATATATATATATATATATATATATATATATATATATATATAT
>BOPN01005923.1:25000-27500 GCA_017312705.2 Penaeus japonicus | reverse complement strand
ATTATTACTGTTATTATTATTGCTATTGTTATTATTATTTTTACCAGTATAATTGTTTCTTTTATTATTGCTATTATAAAAAAGTTGTTGCCCTAATAGATGATGATAATATAAATATTATAATTGTTTTTCTTTTTATTATCCGTATTATTATTATCATTATTATTATTATTATTATTATTATTATTGCCATTATCATTATTAATGTTATGATTATGATTGTTATTATCAGTTTTATTATTATTATTATTATTATTGTCACTATTATTATCATCGTCATTGTTATATTGATTATGAACAATTTTCGTTGTTGTAATCATTATGATCATCAATGTTATCATTATTACTGTTATCACGTTTGAACTATTGTTGTCATTATCCTTATTGTTATTATAAGTAAATAATACCATAAGCATAATGATAACGATAGTATCTACAAAAATAATGATAATGATAACCGTAATGATAATGATGATAATAAATGATAATAATCAATAATGTTAGGAGCAAAGATAGTAATGATGATGATAACGGTATGAAAGACAATGCAAATTGCAGTGATAATGCATACATCCGATCATTACTCATATCGACATTACTAGTGACACCAACAACAGCAAGTAAATATATCCAACTATTAATTGCGCATATATCGATATGATGCTCATATAAATAAGTAGCGCTTATAATATTATTGATATAACCCTATCGTCAGCAATATAATTGTCAATATTATGGTCATTAGATACCACGATTAAAATCTCTGTTTCCAAGCAATTAATAAGAGGAACAAATATAGATAATTTTTGTTTTGACAAAAAATGTTTCATTACCGGGCGGGTTGTGGGGTCAGCATGGGTCAACCAGACCACTTGTACGTGTGTTTAAGACGATCAGCCGATCTGCTTATGTATGTTTCTCGTTTCTAGGTGATCCTGAGGGCTTGTATTTTCATTTTTTCTTGCGTTCACATCAATATCTATTTGTCATTTTGTGTTATGGTATTCAATTTCTTTTATACGATTTTATATTCACTAAATAAAAAAGATGAGAATTTCATACACGATGCACAGGCATACTTTCTACAAATATTTGCGCACATATGCACGTCTGCATATATACACGCGCTTACGAGCTTCAAATCAGTCAACCACTTAAGTAAACATAGATTTGTATACAGATTTCCTCTCCCCCTCCCTCCAACCTCCATTTTTTTCTTCCTTCCCTTTTTCCGCTTCCGTCCATCTATACCACCCTCCCCCTCTCCCATCCCCTCGCTCTCCCCCCCCATCAACCACCCCTCCCATCCCCTCGCTCTCCCCCCCCCATCAACCACCCCTCCCCTCCCCCTATCCCCCAGCCAACATTCACGCACATCTTATCATCTCGAGTGAAGCTTGGGTCGTCCTGGGATTTGGATTTGTCATATTGTCATACACCCGGAAGCTCTCGGAATGGCTCATGGCAACCGTAATGGGTGAGATAAACTGCTGGTGTACTATCTAAGTGCCGGGTCAGAGTGCCAGGCTCGAGGGCCGACAATGTTTATATGATGATGCAAGCTGTCTTGGATGTGTCTGTGTTCACTCTGTCGCGTGCGTGGTTGTGTGTACGCGTGTGTGTGTGTGTGTGTGTGTCGGTGTTTGGCCGTGTTCATTTACGAACGGTGTGCATATAGAACAAACAAGAAAATTGACAGACATGAAATGAAAATCCACACGTAGAAAGGATAAGAAAATCTTTACATGTTACGCAAGTCTCGCCGTACACGCATACAAATACAAACATACATAATGGGCCACAAATACATAAATCGGCGCACTTTTTTCAATTCTATTTTCCCCTATTTCAGGGGAGATAAAGCAAGTGGGGGAGAGTATCGCGACAATTGTTACACTTTCCCGCCTTGAATTGGTAGTAGACCTCTCTCAAAAAAGGGAAGATTCCGTCCCTTCCCCTCACTCATCTCCCTCCCCTCCCCTCCCCTCCCCTCCCCTCCCCTCCCTCCTACACAATTCCCAGCAGATCTCCCCACTCCCTCTCCCCCTAAAGTATCCAGTGGAGGTCCCTCCCTCTGTCATGGAATTTCCCTAAATTTAGGTTCTGAATGGACCCTTCATTTCCCCGTTCTTAGGCTGATAACACACTCCAATTTCCATGTCTTTATCTCTCTCTCTCTCTCTCTCTCACTCTCTCTCTCTCTCTCTCTCTCTCTCTCTCTCTCTCTCTCTCTCTCTCTCTCTCTCTCTCCTTTACGCCTTCCTTTCATCTGCCTGCTTCTTTCTCTCACTCTAATTTTCACCTTCACTTTCACTCTCCCTCGTCGCTCCCCTTTCTTTCCCTCTCTTTACGCGCCTTTCTCATGGACTGTTTCTTTTTATGCCGTTTGGTTGAGGGCAGCTCCCAATGCGCTATCAATACGTGTACTGCCGCAGAAAATGAAAAGGAGATGCGGTGTTCCCATACCTTTTTTCAGAGGACATTGGCCCCGGTCCTTCGT
>BOPN01005923.1:7500-12500 GCA_017312705.2 Penaeus japonicus | reverse complement strand
TTGTAGGTGATAACGAGCTGAACCAAGAATGCCACTTCGTTAGCTCCATCGAAAATCAAATTGGGAGCCAAAATCAGAATCAGTGCCCCTAGCCGTGCGCTCTCTCCCCCCCCCCCCCCCCCCCCCCGGCTCAGCGAGGGTGATGATACAGATGCCGTAATTACTGGAGTAAACGAGTTCTTGTCGATGGTGTCTCTTCTCTCCCTCTCGAGCCATGTGTCTTTCCAAATATATAGATGAAGCTAGATAGATAGATACACACATTCATGAATTAGGTGGACCAAAAGAAAGCATAATATTTTCAGAGGACATCAATAGAGAATTTTGATTCAATGCATTCGGTATGTTTGAGGTCTATAATGTAGTATAGTCCGAAATACAATAATTGACTAAACATATTGATACCAAAATTGCCATGGATATTCTAAATGCAAGTTTTAGGACTCATGGTAGCCATACAATGAATATTCGGTCCTGCAATAACACAACACAGAAGGTTAACGAACATAATCACATTTTGATGTTTCTGATGACGTGTGTCATCCCATCGCCCGACGCCACTTCGCCTTGTCACTGTAATCTCTCTCTCTCTCTCTCTCTCTCTCTCTCTCTCTCTCTCTCTCTCTCTCTCTCTCTCTCTCTCTCTCTCTCTCTCTCTCTCTTTCTCTGTCTGTTGCAATCATAATGACTCGTCCATTATTATTATATCCCTCCCCCTCGCTCCCTCCCCCTACAAACAAAACAAATCCGAAACTTGTCGACCGAGTATTTGCAAATCACTCCACCATTGTCTTTATTCACGCCCCACAAAAGCCACCACATCTCTATTATTAACTGTGGAGAGCCACGCCAGCCAACAGCAGGCCGGGCTCGGTCCCATAATGGAACAATAAAAGAGGATCTTCACAAGCATTGTCGCCATTAGCCTATTATTCTCCTCCTCCTCCTCCTCCTCCTCCCTCCCTCCCTATCCCATTGCCTTTCTCTGACCTTTTCCTGCCATCCTCCTGCTCTTCATTTTCTTTCATTTCTTGTTTCTCTAACTCTGCTCTTTCTCTATCTTGTGTTTCTTTTTTTCTTTTTGCTAGTTTTTCCTCCTTACATTTATTCTTTCCGCGCTCTCTCCATCTCTCTCTCTCTTTCTCTTTCTCTTTTTTTCTCCCTCTCTTTCTTCCTCCCCCTCTCCCTTTCTTCTTCCCAGCTTCCCTCCCCCCCCCCCCCCTTCTACCCCGCCCTTTTTCTCCTGTTTACGTCACGAGTCTCGACGTGACTACAGAGATCGTAACGATGTAGCGATAGTCGTAGTGCGGTCGCTGCGATGGTTAGCATTGGTGGCAGTGGTGTCGGCGGGGACAATAATACGTGTGTTTGTTGACGACACCCTGACACTGACAGTGCCGCCCTGTGTCAATAGTGCGGCCAGGGGTGTCGCGGGGCCATGGTGGGAGGAGAAGAGGGGCCAGGTTATTGAGAGGGGAGACGGGAGGGGGAGGGGAGAGAGGGTCAGTGAGGGGAAATAGGAAAAGGATATTTGGAAAAGCCGGGAATAAATGGATGATTATAAAGTGAAATTGAAGCAGATGTTGGTATTTCTTAAAATGTGTGGAGGAAATGGATATTTTGCTACATTTTCTATCGTATTTGCATTACAGGTTTACCTTCTTCCTTTCTATTCATAATATCAGTTTGTTTCTTACTTTCCTGTTTTTTTTTTTTTTTTTTTTTTCTCCTCGTCATCACCAGCCCCTGCACTCCCGTCTTTTATCTCCCGGCCCCTCTCTCCCTCTCTCCAACAACCTGCCCCCCCCCCCACTCCACTCCCCTCCCCTGCCAGCAGAGACACTCGTTTCTCTAGTGTCTTTATGGGCGTCTCGGCCACGATAAAGAAGTGATTAAGTGTTTGCTCGCCGCGTTCGAGCAAACTGGGAGCCGGGCTGGTAACCTGGCTACTACCTTAAGGAGGGCAGAGTGCGGGGAGGGGAGAGGGGAGGGGGTGGGACTGGAGCCGCTTTGTGGCTGTCGTGGTAGAGAAGGAGACTGATTTTTTTACGAGGTTGAAGGGGTTAGGATTATCAGGTAGTAGGAATGAGAAGTAAGTGAATAAACGCCCGAAATTAAGTGTGAGCGATGAAAGCAAATTAGAAATTAGAAGTGTAGACCGATAATTTAAAAGACTAATTTTCCCTCCCTTTTCACTCCACGATCCCCGAAACGATGCAGTGACAAGGCATCCTGCTCTCCCTGCAATGACTTCCGTTGAACCCAACAACAACAACAGCGTCGAATCATGATTTGTTTTCGGTGCATTTACTACCTCGGGGAAGCTTAAGGCCAAAGCTTTAATTGAGGTAATCACCGCTTCAACTATCTGGTTCACACTTCCGTTGCTCTAAAACTACGTCGTCTACTTTCCCTCGGTCTGCCGCACCTTTTACCCTTTCCTGTCTACCTGCGACCTCCCCTCCCCTCCCCCCACCCACCCCTTCTCATTTGTATTGCCTGCCTTCTCGCCTTCTCGCCTCTCTCTTTCTCTCCTCTCTCCTCTCGCCGTCTCTTACTCCTCTTCTACCGAAATAGAAACAGTCCCTCCTCCTCCTCCTTTTCTTCATTTTTTCTCATTTATACTCCTCCTCTTCTTCTTCGTCTTCTTACTCTTCTCCTCTTCCTTCTCCTTTTTGTTTGTTCTTACTCCCCCTCTTTTTCTTTTCCTTCTTACTCTATCTCCTCTCCCCTTCTTCTTCCTCCTCCTCCTCCTCCTCCTCCTCCTCCTCCTCCTCCTCCTCCTCCTCCTCCTCCTCTTCCTCCTACTTCTCCTCCATCTCTTCCTGCTCCCCCTCTTCCTCCTCTTCCTTCTCCACCTCTTCCTCCTCCTCCTCTCCATCCTCTTCCCCCTGTCTCCTCCTCCACCTCCACTTTTTCTTCCTCCTCTACCTCCTCCTCCTCCTCCTCTTCCTCCTCCTCCTCCTCCTCTTCCTCCTACTTCTCCTCCATCTCCTCCTGCTCCCCCTCTTCCTCCTCTTCCTTCTCCACCTCTTCCTCCTCCTCCTCCTGCTCTCCATCCTCTTCCTCCTTCCTCCTCCTCCACCTCCACTTTTTCTTCCTCCTCTACCTCCTCCTCCTCCTCCTGCTCTCCATCCTCTTCCTCCTTCCTCCTCCTCCACCTCCACTTTTTCTTCCTCCTCTACCTCCTCCTCCTCCTCCTGCCCCCATCCTCCTCCTCTTCCTCCTCCTCCACCTCTTCCTCCTCCTCCACCTCTTCCTCCTCCTCTACCTCTTCCTCCTCCCCCCCCCCCCCCCCCCCCCCCCCCTCCTCCTCCTCCTCCTCCTCCTCCTCCTCCTCCTCCTCCTCCTCTCCCCCTCCCCTCTGCCGCGCCCTCCCCTGTCCTCACCTCCCAGCACTTAAGCGTATGCTCCCAGGACTATCCCTCCAACCACAGACAGGTCTCGTAAACGGCGGAACGTCACTGGAAATTAATTCGGAGTGTTGTGCGACTTACTAAAGGCCAATCCTGCACCCGCGTGAGCTGACTTACGGACCTGCGTTTCTGCCACCCGTCGCGTCGCTCTGCCTTTAGCTCGGTGCTCGTTGACTTCCTGTTCTGTCTTGTATAACGACCTCGCGTTTTTTTGTTTGTTTTCTTCTCGAGTTTGAGGTTTGTTTTTATTTGTATTTCTTCATTTCGTTTCCTCATTCCTCTCTCCGTTTTTTTTTCCGCCGAACGAGATAAAGCAGAATAGGGAGCGAAGGGAACGCATCCGTCAAATTCGTCCGAAGTGCAATGGGAAACGTTTGGTCCGGCTGAGCGATGGCTGTGGCTTGAGCAAGGCTCGGCAGCAGCTCAAGTGATGATTTGTATCGTAAAACTACCCAAATGCTGTGCGTATTGCTATTTTGTGGCCGTAAAATTAAGGTGGCCACATTAAGGGAGCTGTCACTCGGGAAGGAAAGAGAGGAGGAGAATGTGATTTGAGGGTTTAGGGTCCCGTAGAGTTTGTTTTTATTATTATTTTGTAGCATTTTTAACATTTCATCTTTTATTCATTTTTGATGGTTTATACCGATGGTGACGTGCGTTTCAGTCTGAAAGACACGAGACTCAGATTTTTGTTCGCTTTTAGGCCTATAAATAACCGATTAAGTCGCGAGAGTATGGTTAAGTGCGGAATTGCAGATCTTACTGTTCTTTGATGGAGAATAATGCTCAGGCGGGGACTGTAAACGTAATTTATATCTCGTGCAACGTTTTAACGCCTCCTTGTGGTGGGGGGGGGGGTAAAGGACCGGAGATTTTGGAGACCGGGGGGAGGGGGTGGCCGGGCCACAGGGGACGGCTGTAAGGGGTGGGCAGAACCCTTTTTTTGGAGGAGGGATGTAGTAGCAGAGACTACTTGTGGCGTTAATTATGGCTTGAGTGACGACTACATGGTGGTTATCATGTGTTTAATCATCTCTTTTATATGCCTGTGTACGAGAGAGAGCAAGCGAGGAAAAGAATGTGACAGACAGATAGGCAGAGACAAAGAGGTGAGGGGTAAGAGTCTGCACATATCTGGCTTGATCCTCATTCTGTCTGCCTATACACTGGCCTCTCTATTTATCTATCAATCTTTCCCTCTCTGTCACGCCCTTCTCCCGCCATCCCTCCTGCTTATCAAGACAACCTCAGCCACATCGCCTTCCTCGCCCGCATATCACAGCGCCTCCTACAGGAACGGCTCCAAGTCCTGCTCTCGTAATAATCCTGCCTCACATATATCGTGTCGGGACGGGCCAGGAGTCCGCGGCGAGGGTACACTAAGGCGCCAGAAAGAAAGAAAAAAAAAAAAAAACTCTTACAAAAACGCCAACCCGAACTGGAGCTTTCGAGATGGGATGTGGGGGTCCTTGATGCGGAATTATCGTGATTGTGATCATGTTTTCGTGATGAGGCACAGGATAATGGCGCCAAGAGGAATGTTAGTGATAATGATATTTAGGGACATTGAGGATAAAGAAGAGG
>BOPN01005922.1:70000-75000 GCA_017312705.2 Penaeus japonicus | reverse complement strand
GCCGACCCTATCCTCTCCTCCCCCCTATTCCATCCTTATCCTAGCATCCTACTTCTCCATCCTACCTACGCAGTCACATCCTCTCCAATTCTCCTCCCTTACGATATCACCCTTCCCGTCATCCCCAACCACATGCCCCCCCCCCCCCCCCCCTTTCCTCTATCCTTCTCCTCTTCCACATCCCAACCAAATACTACCCCCTCCCCCACCACCTCCCCCATTCTCCTCTCCTCGCCACTCTACTCTACCCCTCTACCACTCTCCCCCCTCCCCTATCCACCTCCTTTCCCCACTCCAACCTCCACCGTCTCCCCCCTCCCCCGCCCCCTCCTCTCCTCCCCTATCCACCTCCCTTCCCCACTCCAACCTCGCCCCTATCTACCCTCCTCCTCCTCCTCCTATCTTCCTCCCTTCCCCACTCCAACCTCCCCCTCTCCCCCTCCCCCTCCTCTCCTCCCCTATCTTCCCTCCCTTCCCACTCCAACCTCCACCGTCTCCCCCTCCCCCTCCCCTCCTCCCCTATCTTCCTCCCTTCCCCCTCCCCCCTCCCCCTCCCCCTCCCCCCCCCTCCTCCCCTATCTTCATCCCTTCCCCACTCCAACCTCCCCCCTCCCCCCTCCCCCTCCCCTCCTCCCCTATCTTCCTCCCTTCCCCACTCCAACCTCCCCCTCCCCCCCTCCCCCTCCCCTCCTCCCCTATCTTCATCCCTTCCCCACTCCAACCTCCCCCTCCCCCCCTCCCCCTCCCCTCCTCCCCTATCTTCCTCCCTTCCCCACTCCAACCTCCCCCTCCCCCCCTCCCCCTCCCCTCCTCCCCTATCTTCATCCCTTCCCCACTCCAACCTCCCCCTCCCCCCTCCCCTCCTCTCCTCCCCTATCTTCCTCCCTTCCCCACTCCAACCTCCCCCTCCCCCCCTCCCCCTCCCCTCCTCCCCTATCTTCATCCCTTCCCCACTCCAACCTCCCCCTCCCCCTCCCCCTCCTCTCCTCCCCTATCTTCCTCCCTTCCCCACTCCAACCTCCCCCTCCCCCCCTCCCCCTCCCCTCCTCCCCTATCTTCATCCCTTCCCCACTCCAACCTCCCCCTCCCCCCTCCCCTCCTCCTCCCCTATCTTCATCCCTTCCCCACTCCAACCTCCCCCTCCCCCCTCCCCCTCCTCTCCTCCCCTATCTTCCTCCTTCCCCACTCCGCCTCCCCCTCCCCCCCTCCCCCTCCCCTCCTCCCCTATCTTCCTCCCTTCCCCACTCCAACCTCCCCCTCCCCCCCTCCCCCTCCCCTCCTCCCCTATCTTCCTCCCTTCCCCACTCCAACCTCCCCCTCTCCCCCGCCCCCTCCTCTCCTCCCCTATCTTCCTCCCTTCCCCACTCCAACCTCCCCCTCCCCCCCTCCCCCTCCCCTCCTCCCCTATCTTCATCCCTTCCCCACTCCAACCTCCCCCTCCCCCCCTCCCCCTCCCCTCCTCCCCTATCTTCATCCCTTCCCCACTCCAACCTCCCCCTCCCCCCCTCCCCCTCCCCTCCTCCCCTATCTTCATCCCTTCCCCACTCCAACCTCCCCCCCCCCCTCCCCCTCCTCTCCTCCCCTATATTCCTCCCTTCCCCACTCCAACCTCCCCCCCGTCCCCCCGCCCCCTCCTCTCTCCCTATCTTCCTCCCTTCACCACTCCAACCTCCCCTCCCCCTCCCCTCCCCTCCTCCCTATCTGCCTCCCTTCCCCACTCCAACCTCCCTCCCCCCTCCCCCTCCCCTCCTCCCCTATCTTCCTCCCTTCCCCACTCCAACCTCCCCCCGTCCCCCGCCCCCTCCCTCTCCTCCCCTATCTTCCTCCCTTCACCACTCCAACCTCCCCCTCTCCCCCTCTCCCCCTCCTCTCCTCCCCTATCCACCTCCCTTCCCAACTCCAACCTCGCCCCTATCTACCCTCCTCCTCCTCCTATCCCATCCCACCCCCACCACCCAGTCTTCCTCTACCCCTACCCCCTCCTCCCCCCCATCCCAGCATCCCTAAGTTCCCGGCTGACATCTCTCCTAACTTCATCCAGCCAAGGATGCTCAAACGAGTGTGCAACAGCGTCTGATTTACTGCAACATGAAGGGGAACTTTCGTGCAACATGGCATTGTACGAATACTGAAGGCTTTCGGGATCAAGAGATTATGACTGACGATAGAAGAATGTAATAGAAGAATAGAATGTAATAGAAGAATGTAATGATTGTGATGCTAATGATGATGCTTATGGTGATGCGATGGGAATAACTTTTAATGATAATGATGACTGCAATATCTAGTATAGGTAGGAGTGATGATGGTGATATTAACAACGATAATGGTAATAATAGCGATAAGCATAACCATAATAGCAACAAGTGCAATTATGACAAAAATAATGATAATAATAGTAGTAGTCTAATAAAAAAACAATAATAATGACAATGACATTATTACTAATTCTTGTAGTAAATAAAACACCAACAGCAATAATAATAAATGACAACATAATGATGATGATGATAAAAATAATGATAAAAATGACAATAAACATGGTAATAACAATAACAACAATAAGACGGTGACGATGACCACAACACCAATAATAAAAAAACAAACATAACAACAACCAGACCATGATTATAGCAACAATGATCCATAGAAACAACTAAACATACTACTGCTACGACTACAAAAGAGAGGATAATGCTATACCGGAGCCAGAGAAGGCGATTAGACCGACCAACCGCCCTGCCTCTGTTGTTCTGTACCGGGAACGTCAAATTACATAACAATGGCCGCCAATGATTACTCATTCCGCGCTATCTGGGACAACAGGCCCGGAGGCGGAATCTCTCTCTCTCTCTCTCTCTCTCTCTCTCTCTCTCTGTTTCTGTCTCTCGGTCTCCCCCCACCCCCATCTCTGTCTGTCTCTCGGTCTCCCCCCACCCCCATCTCTGTCTGTCTCTCGGTCTCCCCCCACCCCCATCTCTGTCTGTCTCTCTGTTTCTCTCTCTGTCTCTCTCTCTCTCTCTCTCTCTCTCTCTCTCTCTCTCTCTCTCTCTCTCTCTCTCTCTCTCTCTCTCTCTCTCTCTCTCTCTCTCTCTCTCTCTCTCTCTCTCTCTCTCTCTCTCTCTCTCTCTCTCTCTCTCTCTCTCCATCCCCCAATCCCCCAATCCCTCTCTCTCTCTCTCTCTTCCTATCTCTCTCACTCACTCTCAATAAACATACACGCCCCCCCCTCTCCCATGACCCCTCCCACCCCCACCCCATCATACGCTCGCTAATCTCCCAACCTGCCAACAAACCGCGAATCATAAGCATCAATCTCCAATCGGAAACGGCCGGGGGCAGGGTGGGAGGAGGGGGAAGAGGGGGAGGGTAGAGAATCAGCTAGGTCAAATCAGGTCACGTATGTGCAATACCACTCTGCAACATCTACATGCAGATGGCTGACGATGCGTCGCTTATAACATGCAGAGGAGAAGGGGAGGGAGAGGGGATAGGGATAGAGGGAGGGGAGAGAAGGGAGAAGGAGGAAGGGAGAGGGTAGGAGGAAGAAGTGGAAGAGGAGGAGGAGGAGGAGGAGGAGGAGGAGGAGGAGGAGGAGGAGGAGGAGGAGGAGGAGGAAGAGGAAGAGTAGGAGGAGGAGTAGGAGAAGGAGTGGGAGAGGGAGGGCGAGGGGGACAGGGGAGGGAGAGGGGGAGGGAGAGGGGGAGGGAGAGGGGGAGGGAGAGGGGGAGGCCGAAGGGAGAGGATGAGGGAGAAGGGAATGGGGGTGGGTAAGTGGTCATCAGGCGTGGCCGCCCACTCGTTCTCACGCCAGTTCGACCGATCGGGGAGTAATGGGCGTGTATACAGAGACCGGGTTTGCATGATGCTTGTGACTGACATTAGCGGCCTTTATCGGGGAAACTGTGTGCATGCCTCCCCCTCTTTCGCTTTCGCTTTCTCTCTCTCTTCATACGTCGGTCTGTATGTCCGTCTGTCAAACTGGCTATCTAACTGAATGGCTGACTGTCTAACTGATTGTTTACCTGACTGACTGTCTAACTGACTGACTGACTATCTAATTGACTGGCTGTCTACCTGACTGACTGTCTGTCTAATTGACTGTCTGCCTGTCTAACTAAATGACTGACTATCTAAGTGACTGTCTAACTGACTGATTGACTGACTGACGGACTGTCTAACTGAGTGACTGATTGATTGACTGACTGACTGACTGATGAACTGACTGACGGTCTCCCTGCCTACATGTTAATATCATTATAATCTAATCATCATTTTAATTAATTTATGTATTCATTTTTATTTACATATTCCTCTATTTCTTATGTGTCTGAATGTGTGGTGGTGTTGATGGTGATGATGATAATGATGATAATGATGATATTAATGATAATGATAATGATAATGATGATAATAATGACGATGATGATGATGGTAATGATAAGGATAACGATAAGCCAGATTTACAGAGCAGATGCTACGCCGGGCTTGTATACACTGAGGCGAGCCCGCCTGTGTCAGCGTGTGTGCTGACTCGTGAGAGAATGTGCCAACGAGTGTTGACTCGATCTGAGCTTGGTCCTTACCCAACGCAGTGCCCGGCTACGTCAGTAACCGCCAGGGGACAGTGGAAACTCATGAGTTTGGACGGGACTCGATCTGCCGACCACGGGGATGTGAAGTCGACACGCTACCAATGAGCTAACCAGACGGTTATGGTAATGATGATGCTGATGGTGATAATGATAATGATGATGATGAGACGAATGGAGAAGGAGGAAGAGAAAAATGATGATGGTGTGGAGGAGAGAATAATTATAAGAAAGGGAGAGAGGAAAGGAGAAGAAGTAGCAGAAGAAGTAGTACTAGTAGTAGTAGTAAGTGTGATAGGAGGAGGAGAAGGAAGAGAGGAATAAGAAATAAGCAAAACAACGAAGAGAGGAAAAACGCAAGATAGAGAGAAGAATGAGATAAAAAAAAAGAAAAAAAAAGAAAACGAT
>BOPN01005922.1:47500-50000 GCA_017312705.2 Penaeus japonicus | reverse complement strand
ACACACACACACACACACAGGGGGAGGGGGAGGGGGAGGGAGAGAGAGAAATACAGAAAGAAACAGAGACAGATAAATGAATACATAAATAGAGAGAGAGAGAGAGCGCGAGACAAATAATACCAAAAAGTACCAATACCTCCGTCCATACATTGTCACAAAACTCCCCAACTCCATTTGCCTGCAATGTCTCGGGCAGACGTGCACCCTTCGCATCCCGGACTTTCCCGTGGCACAAAATCTCCCGCAGTCAGCAATCTCGGAAGTTACGAGGAAGGGCCAAGTCTCGTCCGAAGGTGATACATCAGGGAGACGGAAGTGAGGAGATCGCGAAGGAAAAGGAAGGTAGGAAAGGGGAAGGGAAATGGGGGATTAGGGGGTGGGGGGTGATAGGAAGGAGGGAGTAAGGAAAAGGAAGGGAATGGGGGATTAGGGGGGGGGGTGATAGGAAGGGGGAAGTAAGGAAAAGGAAGGGAATGGGGGGTAATAGGAAGGGGTGACTGAGGAAAAGGAAGGAAGGGAAGTGAGGGGAGATGACAGAGAGGGAAGGAGATTGGAGAAAGGAGGAAAGGAGAGCGAGGGAGAAGGAAGGAGAAAGAGGTTATGAAAAATTAAGAGGGAAAGAGAGGGAATAGGGAGAGTGAGGGGGAAGATATATTAGTCAAGGTGAGGGGAGGGAGAGTGAGAGAGGGAGAAGGAATATGAGGAAAATAGAGTAAGTGAGGGAAATGGAGGGAAATGAAGGAGGAGGAAAAGGAAGGAAACAGATGGAAGGGGGAAGGAAAAGGAATAATAGTGAGGAGGTAGTGACAGGGATTAGGAAAAGGGGAGGAGAAGGGAAAGAGAGGGAAGGAAAAGGAAAGGTGAGTGACGGAAAAGAAAGGAAAAGGAAGGATAGAGAAAAGAGGGAGAGGAAAATTAGGAAAGGAGAGTGAATTGGGAGAAATGAAAGGAATAGGTTTGGGGAAACGTGATGGGAACAGGAAGCTCATGTTGGAAAAGACGCAGACACATGGATGCATATATATGAGTATTGCTGGAGGTGTTAGTGTTACAGGTGTCATTACAGTGATCATTATAGCGGTAAAACTGAATAATATTAGGATCATTTTAGCATCACTTCTATTATCATTATTGTAATTGTTGTAATCATTATCATCATTACAATAATTACCTTATTACCATCCTCCTCCTGTGTATTTTTATCAAGTTGTCGAGGTGAAGATATAGTTGTTAAAAAAAGCTATATCTATCACGTCAATTAACCTCAGTAATCCAAATTAATATTTCCTCTACACATTTGTGAATAAATAAATGATAGAATATTGGAAGTGTGACAATCGCCTCTTTACACATGGGTAAATGAGTTAATACACAAAAATGTTGAAATGTTTAAATATGGAACAATAATTATGTAATCCGGGACTCTTATCCTTTATTTCAGTTACTACTGGTTGCATATTTGTTAATTAAATCCACATACAAGAAATAAGGCAGTCATTCAACTCTACGGTAAATACAACCCGCATTTCACTTATTTCTCCCTATAACCATAATGTAAAGTAGTTTTTTCTTTTTAACTTTCACATTAGATTTCTTATTCTACAATTATCCCTTTGAGTGCAAAAATACTATGATGATATTGGTAAGAGTCATAATATTAAGAAATTCTAAAAAAAAAATAAGCAGTCACCAATAAATTAATAAAATGTATAGAGGAAAATCAACTATCCATCGCCTATCACCTACAAGGTAAATGTTTCTGAATACGAGTTACATCTAACAGTCTCTCTCTCTCGCTGGGTTGACGTGGGTGATGGGTTTTATGTAGGGAAGCAGGCAGGCAAGCAGGCAGGTAGGTGAGTAGGTAGTCAAATTAATGTATATATGAATGAACTAAAGTTCCAGCGAGCAGATGAACAGACAATGACCGGCTTTACACACACACACACACACACACACACAAACACACACATATACATACACAAACACACACACAGATCTCTGTTCTCCATCTCAAAATTTAGCCTTGAATATCAGAGCCGAGTGCAGAGATTAGAGTCAAGAGGAGGGACGGAATGGGTGCGGGGCGTGTGTGGGCGGGCAGGTGGGGGGGGGGGGGGCATTCAGAGAGTGTCTGGGGAGGAGGAGGGCCAGGAGGGGGGATTGAGACTATTGGAAACCCATTAATCGGATAACAGGCAGGCGGGACTGAACACGGGCGGGGAGAATGCAACATCATGGGGAGGATGTGTGTGTGTGTGGAGGGGGGGGGGGGGGGGGGGGGTAGTAGGGACGAACAGTTGGGGAGGAGGGAGACACTGGCGTGGGGAGGATAGGGGGAGGAAGGTGGGTGGGGGAGAGATTATCTCACACTAGGCGTTGGCACTTTAATACGCAAATTAATTTCGATAGAGCACTAAGACATCACTACCATCCTCCCACTTCTCCCCCCTCCCATCCCCACCGCCATCCCCCTAACCTCTTCCTCCTCCTTCAT
>BOPN01005922.1:27500-32500 GCA_017312705.2 Penaeus japonicus | reverse complement strand
GGCAAGAACTCGTAGCTCTCCTCTCTCCTTCCCCCTACCCCTCCTCCCCCCTCTCCTTCCCCCATCCCCACTTCTCCTTCCTAATCTTTCTTCTCCCTCCTCCTTTCATGCCTACTACCCCCCCCCCCCTTCTCTACTCTCCCTTCCCCGTGGGCACGTGGAGTGAATGTCAGATTAGGTAATAATGACGATTCCTTGCTCTTTCTCTCACTCCTTCCTCTCTGCATGCTTCTTCGTACTTTTTTCTTATTACTATCTCTTTTAATTACTCATATTGCGCTTTGTTTTTCTTCCCTCCTCTGTCTTTCTTTCTCTTCCTCTCTCTGCCCCCCTCCCCCTCTATCTCTCTCTTAATCTACTCCTCTCCACCCCCACTCCCCTCTCACTCTCACTATCAACTTCCAACAGTTGAAGGGGTCATACCAGGTCACCTTTAAAGCCCCCCGGCAGAGATCTCATGTACTAAGGTTTGACTTTCACCCTCGCTCTCTGCCCTTCGTGTGCTCGGGTGCATAGTGACCTTACGTCAGGGGTAGCCTTGGGCAGCCTGGGGTAGCCTGGGGTAGCCTGGTGTAACTTTGGGTAGCCTGGGGTAACCTTGAGTAGCCTGGTGTAGCTGTGGGTAGCCTGGGGTAATCTTGAGTAGCCTGGTGTAGCTGTGGGTAGCCTGGGGTAGCCTTGGGTAGCTTTGGGTAGCCTGGGGTAGCTTTGGGTAGCCTGAGTTAGTCTTGAGTAGCCTTGAGTTCGGGATTCGTGAGATCGTGATGGTGTTACTTTGCAGTTCTCTCTTTCATTGTCTGTTCCTTTCGATATTGGCTCTTTCCACACACACACACATACATATAAATGTCCACATAGCACACATACACAAACACACACACACACACACACACACACACTACACACACACACACACACACACACACACACACACATCTTTCCATTTTCACACCACTTACACATCTTGTCAACTTTCAAGCCTCTCATTATTCAAACAAAACATATACACAAATCCAAATAAGAAAAAACAAACTCCATCAACCCCCCCCCTCCTTAAAATCGACCCCTTAAAAAAAGACTTAAAATATATAATTTCTTCCCATTTACGACAGTTAGCGACTCTTTTCCCCTAGACTTCCCCTCCCCCCTCCCCCCTAAGATATTTTCCCCCTAGACTTTTTTCCCCTAGCCTTTTTTCCCCCTCCGAAGTCTAATCTTGGAGGTAATCAGGAGGAAGAAGATCCAGGGGGGGGGGGTAAAAAATAACGCTTCCTCATTTTCTAGGACGGAATGAAAAAGTTAAAATGTATGTTAAATATCTGGTGATGAGGACCACGGGGTAGGGGGAGGAGGAGGAAGAGGGGGGGAGGGGAGAAGTGGAGGGATGAGGGGGGGGGGGAAATAGTAAGGATAGAAAGGATGAGGATGAGGAAAATGAGGAAGGAGATGGTAAGGAGGGCAAGGAGGATGAGGAGGAGGAGGATAAAGAGGAGGAATATGAGATGGGGAGGAGAAGTAGAGGAGGAGGAGGAGGAGTGAAAATGAATATGAAAATGAAGAGGAGAAGCAGAAGACAGATAAGGAGAAGAAGGGAGAGAATGAAGAGGAGGAAAACGAAAAGCAGGAAAATGAGGAGGAGGAAAAGATGGAGGAGGAGAAGTAAAAGGAGGAGGAAAATGGAATAAGAGGTGGGTAAAAAAAAAAAAAAAAAATGCAAGAAAAAAAAAAAAAATAGAGCAGAAGCCGGAGGATAAGGAAGAAAGAATAATGGACAAGTGAGAGAAGGAAAAAAAAAGAAAAAAAATCAAACAAAAAGATAAAGCTTTAACCCCTTGTGGACGGGCCTATGTAATTGACGCGGAGTTGCCATTCGGAAAGATTGGCGGAACGAGGAACACACGCTTCGTCCCACAACCGGGTTTTTCCGCATAACTTCCACTCATTTATATATTTGAACACTGACATCTTTTCTAATCCTTTGCGTTTCGTCATGTTGTGAGAATTCTAGAAAATATTGGTATGGCTATGACAATGTCTAGACTAATTATTCCTGTAGTTTAGTCTTTTAGTCTCCGTAAAGGAAGAATATACACTGTACAAACGCTAAATTTATGAAAGAAAAAATACGAAGTTGGACGAACCATTTTCTATAGTGTAGCAAATAAATAACAATTATTATTTACAACTATATACACTCCTCCTCCTTCTCACTCCAAGTGGCACTCGGCAAAACAGCCAAATTGGCAGTGGCACCTTAAAAGTCTCGCATATGGCATCATGGCATCATGGCATCAACGCATTTGCACCAGCAATGGGTTGAAAAGTAGAAGAAAAAAGGACCACTATCACGAAACAAAATAAAAGGGAGACAGGGAGGAGAACGATAATGAGAGAGAAACAACAGAAAGACATTTTACCAAAAAATATGTTAAAAACTAATCTGGAAGATGTGAAAGGGTGCAGGGAGGAGAGTATATAAGTGAAAGAAAGAGAGAGGAAGGGAGAGAGAGAGAGAGAGAGAGAGAGAGAGAGAGAGAGAGAGAGAGAGAGAGAGAGAGAGAGAGAGAGAGAGAGAGAGAGAGAGAGAGAGAGAGAGAGAGAGAGAGAGGGAGAGAGAGAGAGAGAGGGAAGGGAGAGAGGGAGAGAGAGAGAGAGGGAGGGGAGAGGGAGGGAGGGAGGGAGGGAGGGAGGGAGGGAGGGAGGGAGGGAGGGAGGGAGGGAGGGAGGGAGGGGAGGGAGGGAGGGAGGGAGGGAGGGAGGGAGGGAGGGAGAGAGAGAGAGAGAAAGAAAGAAAGAGAGAGAGAGAGAGAGAGAGAGAGAGAGAGAGAGAGAGAGAGAGAGAGAGAGAGAGAGAGAGAGAGAGAGAGAGAGAGAGAGAGAGAGAGAGAGAGAGAGAGAGAGAGAGAGAGAGAGAGAGAGAGAGAGAGAGAGAGAGAGAATATAGAAATAGACTGAGAGAAAAGAGAAAGAAGAGAGAAGGGAAGAGAAGAGAGACAACACAGATTTCGCTCCTCATTACCAGAAGATGCTCTGGTAATGACAGCTTTCTTAATCACGGACATTAACCTCATTCTCGGAGAGGGGGAGGGGGGGAGGGGGAAAGGAGGAGGGATTATTACGAGTGACGTCATCATCATCATAAAGTCTGAGGCGAGAGCGTGATCATCGCAGCGTTTTCATAGTCGGTTTCACGTTCTCTTTTATCGGTTTTATTTCTAGCATGAAAGGGGAGAGGGAGAGAGGAAGAGCTCAAATACTTTATTCCATCAATTACAATGGTTATTCTATTTATATTTATAGTATTAACATAGACAATAGAAAATACATGTATAGCCAATATCGAGAACATATTAACATCACAAGTGACTGAAATACCGCGTTTGGCTTGATGTTCAAGCGGCTGATGTCATTGATAATTCATATGTTCTTTCAATTTTGTATCAAATGTATTTTGGTTGGTAATATTTCTAAGATGTTGTGGCAGATGATTCTAGATGGTCATCGTATCTGCATATTTCTTGCCCCTGTTTTCGTATTTGATCTTTTGAAATAAAGAGCATTTTTTTTTTCTTTTCTTTTCTTTTCATTTTCCGTTGTCGTTTTGACTCCCGTAATACTGGCCATCCATTTCAGTTTGTTTATGTATAGTGTTATGTGGCCAAATTTAAATACATTTCCTATTGCTACTCTTGCAGCAAAGTTTTGTTGTTTGCGTATTTTGTATTGTATTTTGTTTGTTGAACCCCAGATGTCTAGCCAGTAATTAATGACACTAAGGGCTAGTATTTGTACGACAGTGATTCTTGCTTTTGCAGGGATTTTGTCTTTTATGTAATTTAGGTATATTTATGTGCCCATTACTTTCCAGTAACTGTAGTCAATATGTCTCAAAAGTCATGCATCTGTCTATGTGCACTATAGTTGATTTTGGCAGTGTTCTGGCGGCTGCCTATGAAAATGAATTTGTTTTCTGTGGATTCAATTTCAGAGAACTTCTATCAAAATAACTATTTGCTTCTATGAGAGTCTGTATAGTCTTCTCTATCAATTAGCTTAAATTGAGAGAGAGAGAGAGAGAGAGAGAGAGAGAGAGAGAGAGAGAGAGAGAGAGAGAGAGAGAGAGAGAGAGAGAGAGAGAGAGAGAGAGAGAGAGAGAGAGAGAGAGAGAGAGAAAGAGAGAGAGGGGGGAGGAGAAAGAAAGAGAGAGAGAAAGGGAGAGAGAGATAAAGAGAGAAAGAGAGAGAGAGAGAGAGAGAGAGAGAGAGAGAGAGAGAGAGAGAGAGAGAGAGAGAGAGAGAGAGAGAGAGAGAGAGAGAGAGAGAGAGAGAAAGAGATAGATAAGAGAGAGAGAGAGAGAGAGAGAGAGAGAGAGAGAGAGAGAGAGAGAGAGAGAGAGAGAGAGAGAAGGGGGGAGATAGATAGATAGATAGATAGATAGATAGAGAGAGAGAGAGAGAGAGAGAGAGAGAGAGAGAGAGAGAGAGAGAGAGAGAGAGAGAGAGAGAGAGAGAGAGAGAGAGAGAGAGAGAGAGAGAGAGAGAGAGAGAAAGAGAGAGAAAGAGAGAGAAAGAGAGAGAGGGGGGAGGAGAAAGAAAGAGAGAGAGAAAGGGAGAGAGAGATAAAGAGAGAAAGAGAGAAAGAGAGAGAGAGAGAGAGAGGGAGAGAGAGAGAGAGAGAGAGAGAGAGAGAGAGAGAGAGAGAGAGAGAGAGAGAGAGAGAGAGAGAGAGAGAGAGAGAGAGAGAGAGAGAAATTAGAGAGAGAGAGAGAGAAAGGGAGAGAGAGAGAGAGGAAGGGAGAGAGAGAGAAAGAGAGAGAGAGAGAGGGAGAGAGAGAAAAAGAGAGAAAGAAAGAAAGAGAGAAAGAGAGAGAGACCTTTTCCTCTCAACCCGTGACCATCCTTTAACCAGCATAAAAAATAGCAAAGACAATAACTATAGTAATTTTCGAGAATCAACAGAAAATTCACACTTCCCACCTTTCCCTAATGGCCTAATCAGTC
>BOPN01005922.1:20000-22500 GCA_017312705.2 Penaeus japonicus | reverse complement strand
AGAGAGAAATAGAGATAGATAGATAGATAGATAGATAGATAGATAGATAGATAGATAGAGAGAGAGAGAGAGAGAGAGAGAGAGAGAGAGAGAGAGAGAGAGAGAGAGAGAGAGAGAGAGAGAGAGAGAGAGAGAGAGAGAGAGAGAGAGAGAGAGAGGGGGAGTGAAAGAGAGAGAGAGAGAGAGAGAGAGAGAGAGAGAGAGAGAGAGAGAGAGAGAGAGAGAGAGAGAGAGAGAGAGAGAGAGAGAGAGAGAGAGAGAGAGAGAGAGTGAAAGAGAGAGAGAGAGAGAGAGAGAGAGAGAGAGAGAGAGAGAGAGAGAGAGAGAGAGAGAGAGAGAGAGAGAGAGAGAGAGAGAGAGAGAGAGAGAGAGAGAGAGAGAGAGAGAGAGAGAGAGAGATAATGAGAGAGAATGAGAGAGAATGAGACAGAATCAGAAAGGAGGGAGAGGGAGGGGAAGTGGGAGAGTGGGAAAGAGGGAGAGAGGAAGGGAGAGATAGACAGTTAGAGAGTGAGAGAGAGAGAGAGAGAGAGAGAGAGAGAGAGAGAGAGAGAGAGAGAGAGAGAGAGAGAGAGAGAGAGAGAGAGAGAGACTTTAACACTTTAATACTAATTTCCTCTTGGCTGAGTCCATCTTGCTAAGGATTCCTACCAAGGAACTGCAGGATCGTATGCCCTTGAGACGTTGCAAAGCGGATTGCAGGGGTTAAGACAACTCGTCGATTAGGCATCTTGTATCGTGCAGGAGGAGAAGGGAATGGGAATTAAGCGTTCTATGACTGAGACTTTATTCTGTGATGATATTGCTAGTATCATCGCCGTCTTAATCTTTACTATCGTTATCGTTGTTATAATTTTTGTGACGATCATCATCATTATCTTTGGTGCCATTATTGGTGTTTTCACTATCATCGTATTCATCCCTTTTATCCTCTTCACTATCACGTCATTATCATTCCCATCATATCAATACTGCACTTAAAAAAAAAAATAAAAATATAATATATATATATAAAAAATAAAAAAAATAATAAAAAAATGAGAGAAAAAAGAACTATCAAACCAGATATAGAAATATAACTACAGTACATACATTAATATGTAACTACAAAATATGCACTACAAAACTAGTAAATACAAAATATACAACAAAAATATGTAACTACACACATTACTATCACCACAACTCTCATTAATTAATCTTGAATCAAATTTATCCTTTATAAGTAATCTCTCGTAATCATGGCACCTTAACACTTACTTCCCTCGCCTCTCCAGCATGTAAACCCAGAGCCATCCGAGTGCCAGACAGAACCACGAGGGACTTCTGCTTAATGGCACTAACTCTGACAAGTGAATTATCTCTGGAATGGTGATAATATGCTAACTATTTCTGGTTATCTTGTAATCAGGTATTGGTTGTTTAGAGGGCTGTCCATAGTCCATAGAGATGCGTTTTTGTGAGGGGGGGAGGGGGTATAGGTGGAGGGAGGAAGGGAGGGGGAGGGGGGCGGGAGGGGGAGGGGGGCGTGGAGGGGGGAGAATATAGAGAGAACCTTTGTATCTCTTCACTGGATACTCTGTGTGGCACTCGGTTGTTGGGACACGAGTTGAGCTTGGGTTAAACACACAGACAAACAAACAAACATACGGACAAAGAGATACGGACAGACAGATACACAACAGACTGACAGACAGACAGACAGAGAGATTGTCAGCCTGACTGATACACGACAGACTGACAGACAGACAGAGAGATTGTCAGCCTGACTGATACACAAGAGACTGACAGACAGACAGATAGACTAAAAGACAGACAAACAGGCAAACAAACGCAGACAAACACATGCACACAAACATACACAAACACACACAAACACGCCCACCAACCAGATCTACTCCTCGCAATTATAGCTTCCACATCCCTTTGCCATTTTGATAATCACCCACTGCAACCTCTGCATTCCTATCTTGCACGAAATTTCCCAAGATTTTCGAAATATGCATCGGCGACGCTTTCAGAAGGTCTAAAGGCAATCAGACAGATCTTAGGTAGCATTTTCATAATTCCATTTCCATTTTTTTTTCGTTTTTTTTATCAAGAGAAAAAAAAAAAAAATGAAAGTACGAAAAGAGAAAAAATAAAAGAAGAGACCACCGGATGAACACTGGCAGTGCTTTCAAAAGATGAAAAAGTAAAACAAGGATAATAACGAAAAAAACAAACAAAAACAAACACAAGAGCACCATGGATAATGGAAAAGCGAAAAAGAGAAAAACATATTGCTGAACTCCTCTCTCTCGCTCTCTCTCAAAAAAAAAGAATAAATAAATAGATAATTAAATAAATAAAACAAAAAGTAACAATAGTAATAATAATGTTATCAATAACAAAAATAACAACAATAATGATGATAATGCTACTACTACTACTAGTTCTAAAATGCTGATGCTGATGATAAGGACAACAATAATAATAACAATAATGATAATGACGATAA
>BOPN01005921.1:72500-75000 GCA_017312705.2 Penaeus japonicus | reverse complement strand
CTATATTACTGATAAAAAAAAGTTATCAGAACCTTTCTCATGTAACATTCAAACTGCACAGCTCATAAGCACTGAAATTGTTCACCTCTCTCTTCTTGAAGAGGACTGGTCTACACGCCCATTCTTCAACAGCAGCCAAAGGATGTGATCTGAATTATATATGTGACCGTTGATGCAGGTAAAGTATCTCTTTGGAATGCCAAGTTCTCTTTCGATTTTCGCATACATTATTATTTTATGTTTGGATTGCTCTTCTGAATGTCGACAATACACCCGTGTTCACAGCTGAATGCCAGTAAAATAAAATGGACTTTGGCAAAGTCTGAAATTCTCATAAAAGGTGCTGGTATTTCTCTCAGGGCTCTAAGACACTTGAAGGTAATTCATTATTGCTGACTCCTTTAAAGTTTGTCCAAATGATGGCAATGGCGACAAACATCCTTACCTCACACCAACTTGCATTTATTTTTGGCAACTTTTCTGGTGTCTGATATAATATTAAGTTATGGTACTGAAAATAGTATTTTTTGCCAACAATGAAAACGATGGTAACTTAATCTAGGCCCTAATGAATGTTGATAACCAATCATATATTTTTTTAAATTTCCATATTCATTTGTTTCGAATAAATCTCAACAATTACCTGTAGCTTGGTGGCTTGGCTTCTAATCTCATTTTTGCAGAACCATTAGATTAAAGTGAAGAGCTTGCGTGCCACTCTTCTGAATTGCTTTCTCTAATTTCTTGCCAGGGCATCTATTTCTTACAAGATGGCAATGTATTGTGTCAGGAGAAATGTGGGTCAAAGGAATTTTTGTTGTTTTCTCACATGCAGTAAATACTCTCCAAGAGAGATTGTGTCACACAATTTTTCCACTTCTAACCAGTCTACTTTTATAAACCTCATTCGTCGAATTTTAGTAGCTTCAGATTTTCTTGCATAAAATTTTCATCTTTTGCATTGCCTTGTGTCAATCCATCACTTAGGTCTGAACGTTAAAACGAAATTTCTTTAATATATTCAGTGTCACAACTTTTTTGCGGTTCGTATACTCCTACTCTCTTGCTTCCTCTTGTGTATTGATTTCACACTTACTTGCATAATAATCTACACCTCAAAAGGATTTTTTTTTTTTTTTTTTTTTTTTAAATCTTAATCTTAGTATCACACCAACCAATATCTGTGAGGATTTCTTGAGGCTGTTTATTAATTCATCTTTTGAGAATTACTCCTTTTATATTGTTAGTATTGATTAAGCCATGATATTCTTTCTACTTACTTTTCTCTATGATATGACAAGGGGAGAATCTTGTTACCAAATTCTCAATGGTAATGTTGCTGTAATCTTATGTTGTGTTATAGGGAAATCTTTGGGTTCACCTTTCACTCTAATTACTAGGACCGCTCAATAGAGGAATCTAGATAAATGTCACCCTTCGCTAATGGAGTAGGTGGTAATACACCGACCAACTCTATTTGCAAATGGGAATTTGTACTGCGTATATATCGTTACGATAAGTAAGAAAACCACAACAGTTGAAGCATGAATTATGCATGAATTTCTGTTTTTCAATTTTACAATAGATGTAGCCTGGCGGCTGGTGAGAGAAATTTAAAGATTATCAAATGTAATTGCTAGAAATAGTTTGATTTGCCTATCATCAAAACAGGCACCTTTTATATGAACTTGCACCATAATTTCGAAGATGTTGCATTTACAAAAACGCCATACAACATGCAGACGACACAGAGAGCCTCACTAGTGCCATCTATTGACCTAAACAGAAAGTGCAATCGAAACCCGCACACCGAAATGACAAGCCATCTTATCTTTCTATAATCTTTGAATCAGCGAGTCCCAATGTCAACAGATGCATAAATGCATAATGTCATAATTACGCAATTGGTAATGCAATGATAATTACTTATAACAGCTTTAATATTGTAGCACCTTCTATGCCTGTTGTCATTGCGACTGCTACATGAGAGATTATAAAGAGAAAGATAGGAAGGTCTGTTATTTCTACCTCGTTTGCTTGTTTCAACGTTGCCAGTTCGGTATTTTAACACGGATAAACGGTTACATGCATACAGAGTGTCATTCAGAAAAGCAAATCCAGCCTGAATCAATTTTCCACTAAGGTTGCTGGCTTGGTCTTTTTTAGGACGGTCCGTCCTTTTTGAGACCCGCCTGTTATCTGAGAAAGAAAAATGACAGTCGGAAACAGTCCTTTTCTGTCCGTATTTCACTCCATACATATCTATATCTCTCTCCCACTCTCTCTCTCTCTCTCTCTCTCTCTCTCTCTCTCTCTCTCTCTCTCTCTCTCTCTATCTATCTATCTATCTATCTATCTATCTATCTATCTATCTATTTATCTATCTATCTCTCATTCTCTCGCTAACTCTCTTTCTCTATATATCTATACATGTATATATATATATATATATATATATATATATATATATATATATATATATATATATGTATATATATAT
>BOPN01005921.1:45000-47500 GCA_017312705.2 Penaeus japonicus | reverse complement strand
CAATGAACAATTTCGTCTTAAAGAAAAATAAAAAATAAAAAATTGACGTACACCTTGGTTAATATATTCATGACTTGTGATGATATATCCATGGGAAAATCAGACATCTATTAGTATTACAAATGACACAACGCTATTAATAAAGTCTATAAGAAAATGCAAAATACCCAAATCACAAAAAATAGATTCCCTTATTCTTGTCTTCTCCAAAGAAACACAAGTAATAGAATATGGCACCGCATCAAGGATCTGGTCACGACTTAGATATAATTGATTGCCCTTGGAAGATCTGACGGAGGAGGGTTGAGTGGCAGGGATAAAAAAATAAGAAAAGGCGAAGAAAAAGACGAGGACAAAGTGAAGGAGGGAAGAAAAAAAAACTGGTTTCGACGTTAGCGACTCCTGGCGTGCAGACCCGGAGACTTCTTTGTAGTCGTGAAGCCATATGCCATGGTCAATATACATAGATTTAAGGGGAAAAAAAGGTTAGACAACAAAAAAATATTTCGCCAATGTCCTAAAGACACAGTCACGACCACAAATACAGTCACGGTGATGTGAATTACATGAAAACTGGTATGCAAAATCATGTTCATATTGAATAGTCAGGGTTAGAATGATTAATATCCTCTTTGAAACCCGAAGTGTGCAAATCAACATGTTCATTAATAATTTAGAAAAGAATATAGAAGAGAATATAAATCCAACAGATTGCAACATCAAATATCACTCTGCACAATCCTACAAAGGAAAAGTCGTACCTGCCAGCATTCTCTTGATTTCGCTCCATCACGACCCCGCTTCCTAAAACACAACAACAACAACAAAAATGAAGCAAAAACAGCAACAAAAATGGAGAGTTCTGAATTCGCTGGAGAACAGTGCCGTTCTTAATCCAACTGAAGGAGAACGTGAGTAAATTCAAGTGAACAACAAGGGCAGAGCTGTTGCAACTGCTATAAAAGTTTAGCATCCCTGACCTGGGATTGAAGAACTGTTCAGAAAATACATTGATGGAATGATAGAACGAGCTGCATCTGTTGTTTCCAAAACAATTTATCTTGCAGTGAAACAAATAGTGAAGGTCTTTTATTACCTTTCCTGTATATATATATATATATATATATATATATATATATATATATATATATATATATATATATAGATATATATATATATATATATATATAATATATATATATATATATATATATATATATATATATATATATATATATATATATATATATATATATATATATATATATATATATATATATATACATATATATACATATATATATATCTATATCTATATATATATATATATATATATATATATATATATATATATATATATATAATATATATATATATATATACATATATATGTGTGTGTGTGTTTGTGTGTGTGTGTGTGTGTGTGTGTGTGTTTTTTTGTAGATATTTACACTTCCATATCAAGGAATCACTCTATCCCGGTCCTTACCTGCGTTTGTAGTTAGCCATTCCTTCCATCCAGATCTCTTGCCACTCTCTCCTTCGTCCATATATTCCTACCATATTTCTCTCCTACTCTCAATTTTTCTCCGTGCCCCTTCCCCCCTTTCTCCTCTTCCTCTGTCTCTTTGTCCCCTTCGGTCCTATATTCCTCTTCGCTTCTACCGTCCGTCCTGTCCTCTCCTTTCTTCTCTATATCCTCCACTGCAATTTCCCCTCCTTCTCTCTCCCTTCTCTTTCTTCTCTTTCCTTCTCCTTGCTTCCCCTATCCCAATTCCACAACTTCGCTCTTCCTCACTTTTATCTACCTTCTCCATTCTACCCTTCATCTCCAGCCACCGATCTCCCCTCCCTCCCTTCCCTCCCTCCCTTTCCTCCCCTCTCTCCTCTTATCCCCTCCCCATCTCCTCGTTTTCACTCTCTCCCCTCTCCCTTCCCTCTCCTCCTTCCCCTCCCCTAGCCACTAATCTCCCCTCCCTCCCTTCCCTCCCCTCTCTCCTCCTATCTCTTCCCTCCCCATCTTCTAATCTCCTCTCCATCCCTTCCCTCTCCTCTCCCTCTTAAATCTCCTCTTCAGCCTCCTCCTTCTCTCCTTCTTATCAACCCATGGCGACTCCCTCCCCTCCCTCTCTCTTCCGATTCTTTCTACCCTTCCCTATCTACTGATCTTTCTTCCATCCCTTCCCTCCCCTCTCTCCTCCTCCTTCTCCCCTCCCCAGCCACTGGTTTCCCTTCCCTCCCCTCCCTCCCCTCTCCATTCCTTCTCTTCCATCCCCCTTCCCCATTCACTGATCTTCCCTCTCTCCTCCTCCTTCTCCCCGCCCCAGCCACTGGTTTCCCTTCCATCCCCTCCCTCCCCACTCTATTCCTCCTCCTCCATCCCCCTTCCCCATTCACTGATCTTCCCTCTCTTCTCCTCCTCCTTCTCCCCGCCCAGCCACTGGTTTCCCTTCCATCCTCCCCCTCCCCACTCTCTTCCTCCTCCTCCATCCCCCCTTCC
>BOPN01005921.1:30000-32500 GCA_017312705.2 Penaeus japonicus | reverse complement strand
TCTCTCTCTCTCTCTCTCTCTCTCTCTCTCTCTCTCTCTCTCTCTCTCTCTCTATATATATATATATATATATATATATATATATATACACACATACACACACACACACACACACACACACACACATATACACATATATATATATATATATATATATATATACAGTATATATATGTATATACGTACATACATATATATATATATATATATATATATATATATATATATATATATATATATATATATATATATATATATATATATATATATATATATATATATATATATATATATATATACAGTATATATGTGTATATATATATATATATATATATATATATATATATATATATATATATATATATATATATATATATATATATATATATATGGGAAAACAAAACTGCTGTACTTAACACAAGCATTTCATTATGTTTTCATTCTTGCATGAGGAGTAATAAACTCGAGACGAATGACGGACAGCTAGCAAAGACGAAAAAAACGAGTGCGATGGAAGAGCTAAACAGAAGGAAAGGAGAGAGAGAGAGAGAGAGAGAGAGGGAGAGAGAGAGAGAGAGAGAGAGAGAGAGAGAGAGAGAGAGAGAGAGAAAGGGAGAGTAAATGAGGGAAATAGAAAGTGAAGGAAAGAGAAGCGAGAATAAGAAAAAGAAAGAGCAAGTTGCATGGTATAATAGCTTCTCTGGGAAAGGCTTGGAAGCCAAAGAAAAATGAGGTGGTGGGAGGAAGGGAAGAGGGGGGGGGGAGGCACGAAGTGTTGTGGATGGAGAATGTGGGTGGGTGGGGGGGAGGGGCAGGGGAGGATTGGGACCTGAGAAGGAAGAACAGGGAGAAGAGAGGACTGGGGACGGGGAGGGAAGGAAGGAGGGAGGGAGGGAGGGAGGGAGGGAAGAAGGGCGAGGAGAAGCCATTATGAACTCTCGCGCCAGGCCGTCCGTCGCTCTGATGGATCACGGATGGACGGCCGGCAGGAAGAGCCACTCGAGTAGACGCCATTAGTCACGTAGGTGCAATATCGGCTCCGCGTCAAGACAAGCGACCTCGGACGCGCGCTGGCCGACGGTGACGTTGAGAGGCTGTGAGGTCGTACAGTCCTCCCAGAGCTATTTCCGAAGACATGGCGAGGTTTAACATGGTGAGGGAGTGGAATCACACCTTGTTAACCTTTGGAAGGGTTGAACTAGCGGCAGAGGTGTGAAATCATATAGCGAAAAGGCACCATAGTAAGACTATTCGACATGGAAAATGTATATTGTTACAGCAACAGAGTCGGCAAGACAAGAGTGCGGAGAGTTTATTTTGAGGTCACTAAAGTACTCGGAAAAGGTCTGTAAACAAGGAGGGAGATCCAACTGTTTACTGTTTGCGCGTTGATAATTGGGCACTACAGTCACCACAAAAGCCAACAAGCAGTCAGACGACAAAGGATGAGACTTAGCTACTGCCACTGGTGGTCGCTTGAGCTCACTTCCATTTTAAGAATAATAATATCTTAGCTAAAGCTGGATCGACATGCTCGTATGTGAACCCCCTGCCGATGGAAGTACTAGAATGGCGTATTTTAAAGTGTTTATTTACATTTTTATTGGTGGTACTCTACAAAGATCCCAGCGAGGGATATGGTTTTCGTACTGTATTAATAAGAGAGCCAGTTTCTTCTTTAATATATGCTCTTTGATGCCCAGTCGTAATCCTTCAGGGTATGGGAAGGGATGATGCTATTCTCTTTGTTAAACCTTCCTTTGGTCAGATTTGGATCTAAACTATGAGGGTGTAAGAGTACACGACGACAACCTCTTTGTTCGAAGAAAAATTCTTTTTCCAAAGTAACAACATTACTCGTGAATTGGAATAAAGAGGAGAGGAAAGTGCTAAGCCTAACCATTCGTGTTCGTCTGTCTGCTCTTACTAATAATCTCTAAGAGCAGCTGTGGAAGTATTATTGTGTATTTCCTCTCTGTTGTGTAAATGGATATCCGAGAACCATCGAGACTCGGTTCCTCGACTGTTTGATAAATCTCGCAGTTCAGATATCTTTAAGGACTTTTGGAATCGCGTCTGTCATAAAACACCTTATTTTTGTGCTTTGCACTTTTGAGAATATCAGTCTGTAGATGAATGTATATAATAAAAAATTGCAAACATATATCCTGTGGAAAAATGAGAACTTCAAGTTTTATTAACCCGTTTTTATAGATGAGGAACGTGACTTTCACTCCAAGTTAGCGAAAAGAACCGCTATGATATGTCACTGTTGAGAGAGTGACTTATCTACTACAGAAAGTATCTCATTTTCGTTAAACCTCCACACCAGGAAGGCCTAGGAATTCCTACTTTGTGAAACTATTCTTCAGACATCTCATTGGAATTTCATCATAATCTACAATGAAACCTTCAGAGAATGTCTATTGCGACGAGGAAAGCACATGAATACAGCACACACACACAGACATATATATATGTGTGTGTATGTATATATATA
>BOPN01005921.1:7500-10000 GCA_017312705.2 Penaeus japonicus | reverse complement strand
ATAATAATAATAATCCCCCAAAAATATGTCTTCAGCAGACTTGAAAAAACGAGAAATAAACATTTACACACAAAAAAATAGATATATGAAAATAATGAATAAACATATAAACAAAAACCTGAGGGGTGATACGAAGCCTTGTGCGGTGATCACGCAGTCTGTCGTGTTTCCAATGTTCTAAGTAGCTTTGTAATCGGTTGTGTGTATGGGGTGCATACAGGAGAAAAAAAACAAAAAACAATAGCAACAAAAAAAGACAGATGAATCCCACAAAAGCAATAGCTTCTCTCTCTCTCTCTCTCTCTCTCTCTCTCTCTCTCACACTTAATTGTCTCTCTTTGCACTTGTCAGATCATGCCTTGCGCCGAATCCTGTGGCATGACTAAGTCAGTTTCAAGAGACATTTTTACATGGATTTTATTAACTGTGAAGAGATGGCAATTCTGAGTGTCATCTACGAACACATCTTTAATCAATAAAAGTTCTCTTCTCATATCTAATTCACCTCGTTCCTCTCCAACTTCATCACCTGTTTATACATTTACTAGATAGGTACAATCTGAACTGTCTTTCAAGGAACATAATATTGTGCAATGTCACAATCGGCTGTTCCACATTTGTGCATCAGAATATCGAAACTGTTCAAACGCAATACGTGCAACTTTCTCATGATACCGTTGTCTAACATCCAGTCACGGGTCAGGGTCGGAGAGCGGTCCACCCACCCTGCCCCTCTCACTGCCACTTACACACTGGGCATGTAACCCACACGATCAGCTGAGAAGGGCCACCTACCCACCCACCAGAGTCGCCGGTTAGGCGTTGCTTCTCGGCATTTAATCCGGGCTAAGAACATGATTTATAGGCGCTGTTCATCACCAGTTGGAGAGTTGCATTCACGAGGCTTTCATAAGAGTGCGAAGAAAGATGGCAAATCCCCTGGAATTGTGTTTAATAAACTGAAGTGTAGGGCGTTCGGTCACTCGCCCGCATACCCCATGATGTAATGGCAGACACACGCGGTCAGTTTTGATTTCAAATGTCAACTGTTGGTGGGGATCGTTCAAGATAACATTCACCGCGACTGAACCGTATGGCGGACCACCTGAGCCTATTTTGCTGGCCTAACTCTGAACGCCCTCCCGGAAAACAACGATCAATGTGGCAGCATCACAACAACAACAAATCAGCTGAGCATAAAACACGGGTGTCAAAATGTTATACTCTAATTAGGCTGAAATCTGATGGTTAACTTATATATATATATATGTATATATATATATATATATATATATATATATATATATATATATATATATATATATATATATGTATACACACACACACACACACACACACACACACACACACACACTCACACATATATATATATATATATATATATATATATATATATATATATATTATATATATATATCCATATATCAACAAGGTATTTGTGATATACATTGTCATCTTCATTATAATGTAAATGAGCAGATGCTTTAGAAAGAAGTTCATCATGATTGCATTTACAAAGCCTTCAGACCAGCACTTTTGGACTTTACCTGCATACATAAAATAACGATACAACAGCTTTGATTACACTCTGATATCACACAGAGCTTTTGTCTTCCCTCCGCTGTAAATGGAGCTGTGATCAAAGGAAGTCCGATTCCATAATCTTCAAGGACAAATTCCCAAGGCTTTTATGACACTCTCAGCGTCTATTGTGTCGTTCTAAAATGCCGAAGCGCCCATTACTTCAGTCTCGAGATTAGAATCTTTTTTCATTCTCAGCGGTATTTTTTTTCCAGACTTTTTCGGCCAGTTAGATTTCTCTCTCGGTGAACGTGTGACGATCCACTTTCTTCGCGTTGTCTGTGGCATTTGTATCTGTTTCTTATTTTTATCTATAATTGGATCTGGTTCTTTTTGTGGTGCAGAAATATGTTACGTCCTTAAAACATGTACATTGACGAAAATGCAACTACGCATTTTGAAGGCCTTTGATAATGATAGTGATGATAATGATGACAATAATGATAACGATTGGGGAAAAAAATGATAAGGATGATGATGATGATAATAATCATAATGATAATAATAGTAGTGATAATAATAATGATGATGATAATTATAATAATAATGATAATAATAGTAGTAGTGATAGTAACACTAAAATCAATGATGATAAAAACAATAATGATGATGGAAATAGTGATAATGATAATATAAACAGAAAATGGCGAAGAGTAAGAAAGAAAGTAGATTGACATATCAGTAAAAGGTTTTGCTTATTTGCAGCATCACTTATCCCGTAATTAGATATAGTAGAAACAATTTATAGTATGCAAGGGAAGTAGTTAAAAGCAAAACAACAACAACAACAAATCAGCTCCGTCATACACCACTCGAAATATTATCAACACTTGACCCAGGACATAGATACTCTACGAATAATCCTTCTAGTTAGGAAGTAGAATTCATTGAGCATTTT
>BOPN01005921.1:2500-5000 GCA_017312705.2 Penaeus japonicus | reverse complement strand
GTCCCTCCGTGGTTAACTGCTGAGGTCGGAAAGCGAGATACTGGAAAACACCCACTGCGTAACAACATCCAACTCAGAAACAAATTCAAGATTGGAACATGGAATGTTAGAAAAAATAAAAGACTATGGAAAGCTTAACACCGTATAAAAACGAAATGAAAAGATGCAAGACCAACTTTTAGGCAGCTCTGAAAATAACTGGAATGGGCAAGGCAGCTTTAGAGCAGAAGGAAGGGAACTGTGCTTTTCTCTGAAAAGAAGAAAACTATAGCCATGGAGTAGCCATTATTTTAACTAAAGTAGCTGTAAGAATGCTCTTATTGGTTACAGTCCTGTACTGTAAATGACAGAATCATCAAAGCAAGACTTCAAGCTAAACCCCATAATCTTACTATCATTCAGTACTATGCCCCCACCAGCCTGGCAAGTGACGAAGAGATTGATTCCTTTTTAAAATGCCTTACAGGAAACCATCGACTCAGTCCCAGACCGTGATATAAAACTCATTATGGGAGACATGAAAGCTAAAGTTGGACAACAACAAGACAGAACCAACCCATCATGTGGTAGATATGGCCTCGGTGAGCGAAACGAAAGAGGTGAAAAATCTCAGAATTCTCTGTGACTCCAATAACTTGATCATTGCGAACACCATGTTTCACCACCATCCTAGACACTTATACACATGGATTTCTCCTGAACGACAAACTAGCAAAACAAATTGACTTCATTTGTTTCAGTCATAAATGGATAAATTGCGTAAAAGACGCTAAAACTAGACCAAGTGCTGATTGCAACACTGACCACCAATTGCTAACAGCAGAGATCAAGCTTAGGATTTTAAAATTGCCAACAATCACCTCAATAATAATAAAATGGACTACGTTAACTGATGGTTATAGAATTGAAGTAAACAACATATTTGAATCACTATTAAGCTGTGACCTAGAAGAAAAACCTCTAACGAATTAAGGGAAAACTCGCTAACCTGAAGAAAAAGAACACAGAATGGATAACAGATGAAACAATCCAAGAAGTCGAGAAGAGAAGGAAGATGAAGTTAAAGTGAATAAACACACCTGTTGATACAGTTCGTTATAAAAACCAGAATGCCAAAATTCAAGAATGATGAGAAAAGACAAAGAGAATTACATTAAAGAACAGTGCAAAAAGGTTGAAAAAATCACGTACAGCGTAAAGAACATCACAAAGAAATTCAAACCAACAGCGGACACTGTAAAGAATGATGATGGTATAATTCTCTGCGGTGGCGAACAAATCAAGAAAAGATGGGAGGAATACTGTAGCAAACTCTATGCCAAAAGTGATGTCAATCCAAATGCAAATGTAGCTTTTCTTTCTTCACATCACAGAAATCCGGAAACAGCACCGCTTCTCATCGAAGTTCAAGAAGCCATCAAAAAACCTCAAACTTGGAAAAAGTCCTGAAATTGACGAAATTACAGCTGAATTGATTAGAAATGCAGGGGAAAATGGTGAAAAGTTCTTTCACAAACTCATCTCAAAGATTTACAGAGGAGTGGCTCGTTGACTGGCTAAACTCGATTTTCTGTCCCATTCCCAAAAAAGGTGACACTTTACAATGCTGTAATAACCGAACCATAGCTCTAATCAGCCACAGCAGTAAGATCCTTCTGAAAATCGTAGCTAATCGCATGAAACCCAAATTGAAAGTTGAAATTGCAGAAGAACAATGTGGAATGAAACCAATTTTAAATCCAAGAGAAAGATCTGAAAAGAAACAGGAAACATTCCAAAGATCTCTACCTATGTTTTATCGACTATACCAAGGCATTTGACATGATTAGCCATGATGTATTATGGAATAACATGAAAGAAATGGGTTTCGGATCACATTATAATGTTAATAAAAAAGCAATGTATGATGAACAAAAAGGCTACAGTACGAACAACATATAGTTCACCATTAACTGTTTTGACGTTGATCAAGGTGTCCGACAAGTATCTTTATCACCACATCTGTTCAATATTTATTCAGAATCCATTATGAGAAATGCCCTTGAAGAATACGAAGGAGACATCTCAGTTGGTGGAAGAACTATAACAAATCTGAGATATGCTGATGATGCGGTGTTGATTGCAAACTCTTTAACAAAACTCCAAGATCTAGTGGAAAGAGTCAAAATTGAAAGTGAAAAAGCTGGACTATATCTAAACGCTAAGAAAACAAAGGTTCTGAAGGTTCTAAGACGCCAAACAGTGGACGAAGTACCGAACACACGGATCAATGGTGAAAAAATAGAAAACGTAAACCAATTTACATACCTCGGTGGCATTCACCAACAGTTATGTTGATACACCAGAAATCAAACGAAGATTAGCAATTGCAAAGAATGCTACTATATCACTCACACAGATTTGGAAAGACAAGAACATATCCCATACAACAAAAAAGCGCTTGCTTTCATCTTTAGTGCTATCAATTGCAACATACAGAGCAGAATGCTGGGTGTTAAAA
>BOPN01005920.1:72500-75000 GCA_017312705.2 Penaeus japonicus | reverse complement strand
CTGATAAAAAAAAGTTATCAGAACCTTTCTCATGTAACATTCAAACTGCACAGCTCATAAGCACTGAAATTGTTCACCTCTCTCTTCTTGAAGAGGACTGGTCTACACGCCCATTCTTCAACAGCAGCCAAAGGATGTGATCTGAATTATATATGTGACCGTTGATGCAGGTAAAGTATCTCTTTGGAATGCCAAGTTCTCTTTCGATTTTCGCATACATTATTATTTTATGTTTGGATTGCTCTTCTGAATGTCGACAATACACCCGTGTTCACAGCTGAATGCCAGTAAAATAAAATGGACTTTGGCAAAGTCTGAAATTCTCATAAAAGGTGCTGGTATTTCTCTCAGGGCTCTAAGACACTTGAAGGTAATTCATTATTGCTGACTCCTTTAAAGTTTGTCCAAATGATGGCAATGGCGACAAACATCCTTACCTCACACCAACTTGCATTTATTTTTGGCAACTTTTCTGGTGTCTGATATAATATTAAGTTATGGTACTGAAAATAGTATTTTTTGCCAACAATGAAAACGATGGTAACTTAATCTAGGCCCTAATGAATGTTGATAACCAATCATATATTTTTTTAAATTTCCATATTCATTTGTTTCGAATAAATCTCAACAATTACCTGTAGCTTGGTGGCTTGGCTTCTAATCTCATTTTTGCAGAACCATTAGATTAAAGTGAAGAGCTTGCGTGCCACTCTTCTGAATTGCTTTCTCTAATTTCTTGCCAGGGCATCTATTTCTTACAAGATGGCAATGTATTGTGTCAGGAGAAATGTGGGTCAAAGGAATTTTTGTTGTTTTCTCACATGCAGTAAATACTCTCCAAGAGAGATTGTGTCACACAATTTTTCCACTTCTAACCAGTCTACTTTTATAAACCTCATTCGTCGAATTTTAGTAGCTTCAGATTTTCTTGCATAAAATTTTCATCTTTTGCATTGCCTTGTGTCAATCCATCACTTAGGTCTGAACGTTAAAACGAAATTTCTTTAATATATTCAGTGTCACAACTTTTTTGCGGTTCGTATACTCCTACTCTCTTGCTTCCTCTTGTGTATTGATTTCACACTTACTTGCATAATAATCTACACCTCAAAAGGATTTTTTTTTTTTTTTTTTTTTTTTAAATCTTAATCTTAGTATCACACCAACCAATATCTGTGAGGATTTCTTGAGGCTGTTTATTAATTCATCTTTTGAGAATTACTCCTTTTATATTGTTAGTATTGATTAAGCCATGATATTCTTTCTACTTACTTTTCTCTATGATATGACAAGGGGAGAATCTTGTTACCAAATTCTCAATGGTAATGTTGCTGTAATCTTATGTTGTGTTATAGGGAAATCTTTGGGTTCACCTTTCACTCTAATTACTAGGACCGCTCAATAGAGGAATCTAGATAAATGTCACCCTTCGCTAATGGAGTAGGTGGTAATACACCGACCAACTCTATTTGCAAATGGGAATTTGTACTGCGTATATATCGTTACGATAAGTAAGAAAACCACAACAGTTGAAGCATGAATTATGCATGAATTTCTGTTTTTCAATTTTACAATAGATGTAGCCTGGCGGCTGGTGAGAGAAATTTAAAGATTATCAAATGTAATTGCTAGAAATAGTTTGATTTGCCTATCATCAAAACAGGCACCTTTTATATGAACTTGCACCATAATTTCGAAGATGTTGCATTTACAAAAACGCCATACAACATGCAGACGACACAGAGAGCCTCACTAGTGCCATCTATTGACCTAAACAGAAAGTGCAATCGAAACCCGCACACCGAAATGACAAGCCATCTTATCTTTCTATAATCTTTGAATCAGCGAGTCCCAATGTCAACAGATGCATAAATGCATAATGTCATAATTACGCAATTGGTAATGCAATGATAATTACTTATAACAGCTTTAATATTGTAGCACCTTCTATGCCTGTTGTCATTGCGACTGCTACATGAGAGATTATAAAGAGAAAGATAGGAAGGTCTGTTATTTCTACCTCGTTTGCTTGTTTCAACGTTGCCAGTTCGGTATTTTAACACGGATAAACGGTTACATGCATACAGAGTGTCATTCAGAAAAGCAAATCCAGCCTGAATCAATTTTCCACTAAGGTTGCTGGCTTGGTCTTTTTTAGGACGGTCCGTCCTTTTTGAGACCCGCCTGTTATCTGAGAAAGAAAAATGACAGTCGGAAACAGTCCTTTTCTGTCCGTATTTCACTCCATACATATCTATATCTCTCTCCCACTCTCTCTCTCTCTCTCTCTCTCTCTCTCTCTCTCTCTCTCTCTCTCTCTCTCTCTATCTATCTATCTATCTATCTATCTATCTATCTATCTATCTATTTATCTATCTATCTCTCATTCTCTCGCTAACTCTCTTTCTCTATATATCTATACATGTATATATATATATATATATATATATATATATATATATATATATATATATATATATGTATATATATATATATATAT
>BOPN01005920.1:45000-47500 GCA_017312705.2 Penaeus japonicus | reverse complement strand
TCGTCTTAAAGAAAAATAAAAAATAAAAAATTGACGTACACCTTGGTTAGTATATTCATGACTTGTGATGATATATCCATGGGAAAATCATACATCTATTAGTATTACAAATGACACAATTCTATTAATAAAGTCTATAAGAAAATGCAAAATACCCAAATCACAAAAAATAGATTCCCTTATTCCTGTCTTCTCCAAAGAAACACAAGTAATAGAATATGGCAGCGCATCAAGGATCTGGTCACGACTTAGATATAATTGATTGCCCTTGGAAGATCTGACGGAGGAGGGTTGAGTGGCAGGGATAAAAAAATAAGAAAAGGCGAAGAAAAAGACGAGGACAAAGTGAAGGAGGGAAGAAAAAAAAACTGGTTTCGACGTTAGCGACTCCTGGCGTGCAGACCCGGAGACTTCTTTGTAGTCGTGAAGCCATATGCCATGGTCAATATACATAGATTTAAGGGGAAAAAAAGGTTAGACAACAAAAAAATATTTCGCCAATGTCCTAAAGACACAGTCACGACCACAAATACAGTCACGGTGATGTGAATTACATGAAAACTGGTATGCAAAATCATGTTCATATTGAATAGTCAGGGTTAGAATGATTAATATCCTCTTTGAAACCCGAAGTGTGCAAATCAACATGTTCATTAATAATTTAGAAAAGAATATAGAAGAGAATATAAATCCAACAGATTGCAACATCAAATATCACTCTGCACAATCCTACAAAGGAAAAGTCGTACCTGCCAGCATTCTCTTGATTTCGCTCCATCACGACCCCGCTTCCTAAAACACAACAACAACAACAAAAATGAAGCAAAAACAGCAACAAAAATGGAGAGTTCTGAATTCGCTGGAGAACAGTGCCGTTCTTAATCCAACTGAAGGAGAACGTGAGTAAATTCAAGTGAACAACAAGGGCAGAGCTGTTGCAACTGCTATAAAAGTTTAGCATCCCTGACCTGGGATTGAAGAACTGTTCAGAAAATACATTGATGGAATGATAGAACGAGCTGCATCTGTTGTTTCCAAAACAATTTATCTTGCAGTGAAACAAATAGTGAAGGTCTTTTATTACCTTTCCTGTATATATATATATATATATATATATATATATATATATATATATATATATATATATATATAGATATATATATATATATATATATATAATATATATATATATATATATATATATATATATATATATATATATATATATATATATATATATATATATATATATATATATATATATATATATACATATATATACATATATATATATCTATATCTATATATATATATATATATATATATATATATATATATATATATATATATAATATATATATATATATATACATATATATGTGTGTGTGTGTTTGTGTGTGTGTGTGTGTGTGTGTGTGTGTTTTTTTGTAGATATTTACACTTCCATATCAAGGAATCACTCTATCCCGGTCCTTACCTGCGTTTGTAGTTAGCCATTCCTTCCATCCAGATCTCTTGCCACTCTCTCCTTCGTCCATATATTCCTACCATATTTCTCTCCTACTCTCAATTTTTCTCCGTGCCCCTTCCCCCCTTTCTCCTCTTCCTCTGTCTCTTTGTCCCCTTCGGTCCTATATTCCTCTTCGCTTCTACCGTCCGTCCTGTCCTCTCCTTTCTTCTCTATATCCTCCACTGCAATTTCCCCTCCTTCTCTCTCCCTTCTCTTTCTTCTCTTTCCTTCTCCTTGCTTCCCCTATCCCAATTCCACAACTTCGCTCTTCCTCACTTTTATCTACCTTCTCCATTCTACCCTTCATCTCCAGCCACCGATCTCCCCTCCCTCCCTTCCCTCCCTCCCTTTCCTCCCCTCTCTCCTCTTATCCCCTCCCCATCTCCTCGTTTTCACTCTCTCCCCTCTCCCTTCCCTCTCCTCCTTCCCCTCCCCTAGCCACTAATCTCCCCTCCCTCCCTTCCCTCCCCTCTCTCCTCCTATCTCTTCCCTCCCCATCTTCTAATCTCCTCTCCATCCCTTCCCTCTCCTCTCCCTCTTAAATCTCCTCTTCAGCCTCCTCCTTCTCTCCTTCTTATCAACCCATGGCGACTCCCTCCCCTCCCTCTCTCTTCCGATTCTTTCTACCCTTCCCTATCTACTGATCTTTCTTCCATCCCTTCCCTCCCCTCTCTCCTCCTCCTTCTCCCCTCCCCAGCCACTGGTTTCCCTTCCCTCCCCTCCCTCCCCTCTCCATTCCTTCTCTTCCATCCCCCTTCCCC
This sequence comes from Penaeus japonicus, assembly GCA_017312705.2. NCBI lineage: Eukaryota > Metazoa > Arthropoda > Malacostraca > Decapoda > Penaeidae > Penaeus > Penaeus japonicus. The sequence goes on along the minus strand of BOPN01005920.1, from coordinate 45,229 downwards.
ATTCACTGATCTTCCCTCTCTCCTCCTCCTTCTCCCCGCCCCAGCCACTGGTTTCCCTTCCATCCCCTCCCTCCCCACTCTATTCCTCCTCCTCCATCCCCCTTCCCCATTCACTGATCTTCCCTCTCTTCTCCTCCTCCTTCTCCCCGCCCAGCCACTGGTTTCCCTTCCATCCTCCCCCTCCCCACTCTCTTCCTCCTCCTCCATCCCCCCTTCCCCTTACTGATCT
>BOPN01005920.1:30000-32500 GCA_017312705.2 Penaeus japonicus | reverse complement strand
TCTCTCTCTCTCTCTCTCTCTCTCTCTCTCTCTCTCTCTCTCTATATATATATATATATATATATATATATATATATACACACATACACACACACACACACACACACACACACACATATACACATATATATATATATATATATATATATATACAGTATATATATGTATATACGTACATACATATATATATATATATATATATATATATATATATATATATATATATATATATATATATATATATATATATATATATATATATATATATATATATATATATATATATATACAGTATATATGTGTATATATATATATATATATATATATATATATATATATATATATATATATATATATATATATATATATATATATATATATGGGAAAACAAAACTGCTGTACTTAACACAAGCATTTCATTATGTTTTCATTCTTGCATGAGGAGTAATAAACTCGAGACGAATGACGGACAGCTAGCAAAGACGAAAAAAACGAGTGCGATGGAAGAGCTAAACAGAAGGAAAGGAGAGAGAGAGAGAGAGAGAGAGAGGGAGAGAGAGAGAGAGAGAGAGAGAGAGAGAGAGAGAGAGAGAGAGAGAAAGGGAGAGTAAATGAGGGAAATAGAAAGTGAAGGAAAGAGAAGCGAGAATAAGAAAAAGAAAGAGCAAGTTGCATGGTATAATAGCTTCTCTGGGAAAGGCTTGGAAGCCAAAGAAAAATGAGGTGGTGGGAGGAAGGGAAGAGGGGGGGGGGAGGCACGAAGTGTTGTGGATGGAGAATGTGGGTGGGTGGGGGGGAGGGGCAGGGGAGGATTGGGACCTGAGAAGGAAGAACAGGGAGAAGAGAGGACTGGGGACGGGGAGGGAAGGAAGGAGGGAGGGAGGGAGGGAGGGAGGGAAGAAGGGCGAGGAGAAGCCATTATGAACTCTCGCGCCAGGCCGTCCGTCGCTCTGATGGATCACGGATGGACGGCCGGCAGGAAGAGCCACTCGAGTAGACGCCATTAGTCACGTAGGTGCAATATCGGCTCCGCGTCAAGACAAGCGACCTCGGACGCGCGCTGGCCGACGGTGACGTTGAGAGGCTGTGAGGTCGTACAGTCCTCCCAGAGCTATTTCCGAAGACATGGCGAGGTTTAACATGGTGAGGGAGTGGAATCACACCTTGTTAACCTTTGGAAGGGTTGAACTAGCGGCAGAGGTGTGAAATCATATAGCGAAAAGGCACCATAGTAAGACTATTCGACATGGAAAATGTATATTGTTACAGCAACAGAGTCGGCAAGACAAGAGTGCGGAGAGTTTATTTTGAGGTCACTAAAGTACTCGGAAAAGGTCTGTAAACAAGGAGGGAGATCCAACTGTTTACTGTTTGCGCGTTGATAATTGGGCACTACAGTCACCACAAAAGCCAACAAGCAGTCAGACGACAAAGGATGAGACTTAGCTACTGCCACTGGTGGTCGCTTGAGCTCACTTCCATTTTAAGAATAATAATATCTTAGCTAAAGCTGGATCGACATGCTCGTATGTGAACCCCCTGCCGATGGAAGTACTAGAATGGCGTATTTTAAAGTGTTTATTTACATTTTTATTGGTGGTACTCTACAAAGATCCCAGCGAGGGATATGGTTTTCGTACTGTATTAATAAGAGAGCCAGTTTCTTCTTTAATATATGCTCTTTGATGCCCAGTCGTAATCCTTCAGGGTATGGGAAGGGATGATGCTATTCTCTTTGTTAAACCTTCCTTTGGTCAGATTTGGATCTAAACTATGAGGGTGTAAGAGTACACGACGACAACCTCTTTGTTCGAAGAAAAATTCTTTTTCCAAAGTAACAACATTACTCGTGAATTGGAATAAAGAGGAGAGGAAAGTGCTAAGCCTAACCATTCGTGTTCGTCTGTCTGCTCTTACTAATAATCTCTAAGAGCAGCTGTGGAAGTATTATTGTGTATTTCCTCTCTGTTGTGTAAATGGATATCCGAGAACCATCGAGACTCGGTTCCTCGACTGTTTGATAAATCTCGCAGTTCAGATATCTTTAAGGACTTTTGGAATCGCGTCTGTCATAAAACACCTTATTTTTGTGCTTTGCACTTTTGAGAATATCAGTCTGTAGATGAATGTATATAATAAAAAATTGCAAACATATATCCTGTGGAAAAATGAGAACTTCAAGTTTTATTAACCCGTTTTTATAGATGAGGAACGTGACTTTCACTCCAAGTTAGCGAAAAGAACCGCTATGATATGTCACTGTTGAGAGAGTGACTTATCTACTACAGAAAGTATCTCATTTTCGTTAAACCTCCACACCAGGAAGGCCTAGGAATTCCTACTTTGTGAAACTATTCTTCAGACATCTCATTGGAATTTCATCATAATCTACAATGAAACCTTCAGAGAATGTCTATTGCGACGAGGAAAGCACATGAATACAGCACACACACACAGACATATATATATGTGTGTGTATGTATATATATATATATATATA
>BOPN01005920.1:15000-17500 GCA_017312705.2 Penaeus japonicus | reverse complement strand
ATATATATATATATATATATATATATATATATATATACACATATACATACACACACACACACACACACACACACACACACACACACACACACACACACACACACACACACACACACACACACACACACACACACACACACACATATATATATATATATATATATATATATATATATATATATATATATGCATATATATATACGTACATACACAATCAAACATACATTCACACACACACAGGATATATGTTTGTGCTTCCATCAAGCTATTTTCAATTCCTCACACGGAAATATAATGGAATAACATAAACCATAAATAAACACATCTAGATATGACCCTCCTCACCCTCTTTTTCTTTCATCCTCCCCTCCTCCTCCCCCTTCCCCCACATCCCAGAACCACCCACCCACCCACCTACCCACCCATCCCCCTGCCCCCCTCATCTCGGGTTTTAATTGTAATCCTTTTCATAACAGGAAATCGCCTTTTTTATCATTCTTAGTAAAGGGATTAAAAACTCTTTTAATGGAGAGATGTCTGGAAGAAAAGACGGAGCGACGTTTCACTTCTTTAATTAATTTTCTCTTCACTTTGAGTCGCGTGAGAAAAAGACAAAAAAGGAATATAGATAATAGTTTCGGGAGAATTACGATTTGTAGAAATCAATGCAGCAAATAAAAAAGGAAAACAAAAATCAAAGATAATGAGGGTTTGCATATAAGACGTAGACAAGCAGACAACGTGAAAAACACAAACTAACAGACAGTTAAGTGGAAGACACAGACATTCAGACAGTGGAGTGAAAAACACAAGACAAACAGACAGTGAAATGAGAAACACTGACGAACAGACAGTTAAGCGAAAGACACAGACATTCAGACAGTGGAGTGAAAAACACAGACAATCAGACTGTGAAATGAGAGACACAGATAACAGACAGTGAGGTGAAAGACACAGACAAAAAGACAGTGAAGCGAAAGACACAGACAAACAGACAATGAGGTGAAAGACACAGACAAACAGACATTGAAGTGAAAGACACAGACAAACAGACAGTGAAGTGGAAGACACAGACAAACAGACAGTGAAGTGAAAGACACAGACAAACCGAGAGTAAAGTAAAAGACATAGACAAACAGACAGTGAAGTGAAAGACACAGACAAACAGACAGTGGAGTGAAAAACACATAACAAACAGACAGTGAATTGAAAAAAAAACAGACAAACAGACAGTGAAGCGAAAGACACAGACAAACAGACAATAAAGAGAAAGACACAAACAAACAGACAGTAAAATGAAAGACACAGACAAACAGACAGTAAAGTGAAAAAATAGACAAACAGACAGTGAAATGAAAGACACAGACAAACAGAAAGTGAAGTGAAAGACACAGACAAACCGAGAGTAAAGTAAAAGACATAGACAAACAGACAGTGAAGTGGAAGACACAGACAAACCGAAAGGAAAGTGAAAGGCACAGACAAACTGACAGTGAAGTAAAAAAACAAAGACAAACAGACAGTGAAGTGAATGACACAGACAAACAGAAAAAGAGGTAGAATACATGGAAAACGAATCAGGGAAGAGAGAGAGAAAATATATTAGAATAAGAGCCAGAACAGAGAGACACTAAGAGAGAGAGAAGCAATAAAAGAAAAAAAAAATATCAAAATAAAAAATATAAACAAGACAGAGAAATGGAAGAGTAATTTATGAATAGATGGGGAGAAAAACAAAGGTTAGAAGTTTTTCAGTTTTTCAATTTGCTGTTATATTTATATAAATGTATGTGTGTATTTTTTCCCTGCCTTTTTAGATGTATTAGCTCACGGGGAAATATTTTAAAACATTATACTTGCAGAAAAAGGGAGAGAGAGGAAAGGAGAGGGAGAGGGAGTGAGGGAATGAGTGAGTGAGTGAGGGAATTGGTGAGTGAGTTAGAGAGGGAGGGAGAAGAGAGAGAGATAGAAGAGAGAGAGAGAAAGTGTGAGAGAGATAGATGGATAGAGATAGATAGATCGATAGATAGAGAGAGAGAGAGTAAGTGAGTGAGTGAGTGAATGAGATAGATAGAGAGAGAGAGAGAGAGAGAGAGAGAGAGAGAGAGAGAGAGAGAGAGAGAGAGAGAGAGAGAGAGAGAGAGAGAGAGTGAGAGAGAGAGAGAGACAGACAGATAGACAGACAGACAGACAGAGAGACAGAGACAGGGACAGAGACAGAGAGAGAGAGAGAGAGACAGATACAGAGACAGAGACAGAGACAGAGACAGAAACAGAGAAAAAAAGAGCGCGCGCGAGAGCGAGAGAGAGAGACAAAAGAGATTTAGGCACGTAGTCCCAAACCCGACCCGACCGCCTCTCAGCTGATAGGGTGGCATGGCTCTGACCTGCAGCTGCCTCGGGTGAATCGCAGCGGAGCAAAACTCTTCCAATTTATTATAACCCGAAGCTCCTCTCGGGCAGGAAAGAGCTGATCTTGTTCCACCGCTTTCTACCATTA
>BOPN01005920.1:7500-10000 GCA_017312705.2 Penaeus japonicus | reverse complement strand
AAAAAAATAATAATAATAATCCCCCAAAAATATGTCTTCAGCAGACTTGAAAAAACGAGAAATAAACATTTACACACAAAAAAATAGATATATGAAAATAATGAATAAACATATAAACAAAAACCTGAGGGGTGATACGAAGCCTTGTGCGGTGATCACGCAGTCTGTCGTGTTTCCAATGTTCTAAGTAGCTTTGTAATCGGTTGTGTGTATGGGGTGCATACAGGAGAAAAAAAACAAAAAACAATAGCAACAAAAAAAGACAGATGAATCCCACAAAAGCAATAGCTTCTCTCTCTCTCTCTCTCTCTCTCTCTCTCTCTCTCACACTTAATTGTCTCTCTTTGCACTTGTCAGATCATGCCTTGCGCCGAATCCTGTGGCATGACTAAGTCAGTTTCAAGAGACATTTTTACATGGATTTTATTAACTGTGAAGAGATGGCAATTCTGAGTGTCATCTACGAACACATCTTTAATCAATAAAAGTTCTCTTCTCATATCTAATTCACCTCGTTCCTCTCCAACTTCATCACCTGTTTATACATTTACTAGATAGGTACAATCTGAACTGTCTTTCAAGGAACATAATATTGTGCAATGTCACAATCGGCTGTTCCACATTTGTGCATCAGAATATCGAAACTGTTCAAACGCAATACGTGCAACTTTCTCATGATACCGTTGTCTAACATCCAGTCACGGGTCAGGGTCGGAGAGCGGTCCACCCACCCTGCCCCTCTCACTGCCACTTACACACTGGGCATGTAACCCACACGATCAGCTGAGAAGGGCCACCTACCCACCCACCAGAGTCGCCGGTTAGGCGTTGCTTCTCGGCATTTAATCCGGGCTAAGAACATGATTTATAGGCGCTGTTCATCACCAGTTGGAGAGTTGCATTCACGAGGCTTTCATAAGAGTGCGAAGAAAGATGGCAAATCCCCTGGAATTGTGTTTAATAAACTGAAGTGTAGGGCGTTCGGTCACTCGCCCGCATACCCCATGATGTAATGGCAGACACACGCGGTCAGTTTTGATTTCAAATGTCAACTGTTGGTGGGGATCGTTCAAGATAACATTCACCGCGACTGAACCGTATGGCGGACCACCTGAGCCTATTTTGCTGGCCTAACTCTGAACGCCCTCCCGGAAAACAACGATCAATGTGGCAGCATCACAACAACAACAAATCAGCTGAGCATAAAACACGGGTGTCAAAATGTTATACTCTAATTAGGCTGAAATCTGATGGTTAACTTATATATATATATATGTATATATATATATATATATATATATATATATATATATATATATATATATATATATATATATGTATACACACACACACACACACACACACACACACACACACACACTCACACATATATATATATATATATATATATATATATATATATATATATATTATATATATATATCCATATATCAACAAGGTATTTGTGATATACATTGTCATCTTCATTATAATGTAAATGAGCAGATGCTTTAGAAAGAAGTTCATCATGATTGCATTTACAAAGCCTTCAGACCAGCACTTTTGGACTTTACCTGCATACATAAAATAACGATACAACAGCTTTGATTACACTCTGATATCACACAGAGCTTTTGTCTTCCCTCCGCTGTAAATGGAGCTGTGATCAAAGGAAGTCCGATTCCATAATCTTCAAGGACAAATTCCCAAGGCTTTTATGACACTCTCAGCGTCTATTGTGTCGTTCTAAAATGCCGAAGCGCCCATTACTTCAGTCTCGAGATTAGAATCTTTTTTCATTCTCAGCGGTATTTTTTTTCCAGACTTTTTCGGCCAGTTAGATTTCTCTCTCGGTGAACGTGTGACGATCCACTTTCTTCGCGTTGTCTGTGGCATTTGTATCTGTTTCTTATTTTTATCTATAATTGGATCTGGTTCTTTTTGTGGTGCAGAAATATGTTACGTCCTTAAAACATGTACATTGACGAAAATGCAACTACGCATTTTGAAGGCCTTTGATAATGATAGTGATGATAATGATGACAATAATGATAACGATTGGGGAAAAAAATGATAAGGATGATGATGATGATAATAATCATAATGATAATAATAGTAGTGATAATAATAATGATGATGATAATTATAATAATAATGATAATAATAGTAGTAGTGATAGTAACACTAAAATCAATGATGATAAAAACAATAATGATGATGGAAATAGTGATAATGATAATATAAACAGAAAATGGCGAAGAGTAAGAAAGAAAGTAGATTGACATATCAGTAAAAGGTTTTGCTTATTTGCAGCATCACTTATCCCGTAATTAGATATAGTAGAAACAATTTATAGTATGCAAGGGAAGTAGTTAAAAGCAAAACAACAACAACAACAAATCAGCTCCGTCATACACCACTCGAAATATTATCAACACTTGACCCAGGACATAGATACTCTACGAATAATCCTTCTAGTTAGGAAGTAGAATTCATTGAG
>BOPN01005920.1:2500-5000 GCA_017312705.2 Penaeus japonicus | reverse complement strand
GGGCGCGTCCCTCCGTGGTTAACTGCTGAGGTCGGAAAGCGAGATACTGGAAAACACCCACTGCGTAACAACATCCAACTCAGAAACAAATTCAAGATTGGAACATGGAATGTTAGAAAAAATAAAAGACTATGGAAAGCTTAACACCGTATAAAAACGAAATGAAAAGATGCAAGACCAACTTTTAGGCAGCTCTGAAAATAACTGGAATGGGCAAGGCAGCTTTAGAGCAGAAGGAAGGGAACTGTGCTTTTCTCTGAAAAGAAGAAAACTATAGCCATGGAGTAGCCATTATTTTAACTAAAGTAGCTGTAAGAATGCTCTTATTGGTTACAGTCCTGTACTGTAAATGACAGAATCATCAAAGCAAGACTTCAAGCTAAACCCCATAATCTTACTATCATTCAGTACTATGCCCCCACCAGCCTGGCAAGTGACGAAGAGATTGATTCCTTTTTAAAATGCCTTACAGGAAACCATCGACTCAGTCCCAGACCGTGATATAAAACTCATTATGGGAGACATGAAAGCTAAAGTTGGACAACAACAAGACAGAACCAACCCATCATGTGGTAGATATGGCCTCGGTGAGCGAAACGAAAGAGGTGAAAAATCTCAGAATTCTCTGTGACTCCAATAACTTGATCATTGCGAACACCATGTTTCACCACCATCCTAGACACTTATACACATGGATTTCTCCTGAACGACAAACTAGCAAAACAAATTGACTTCATTTGTTTCAGTCATAAATGGATAAATTGCGTAAAAGACGCTAAAACTAGACCAAGTGCTGATTGCAACACTGACCACCAATTGCTAACAGCAGAGATCAAGCTTAGGATTTTAAAATTGCCAACAATCACCTCAATAATAATAAAATGGACTACGTTAACTGATGGTTATAGAATTGAAGTAAACAACATATTTGAATCACTATTAAGCTGTGACCTAGAAGAAAAACCTCTAACGAATTAAGGGAAAACTCGCTAACCTGAAGAAAAAGAACACAGAATGGATAACAGATGAAACAATCCAAGAAGTCGAGAAGAGAAGGAAGATGAAGTTAAAGTGAATAAACACACCTGTTGATACAGTTCGTTATAAAAACCAGAATGCCAAAATTCAAGAATGATGAGAAAAGACAAAGAGAATTACATTAAAGAACAGTGCAAAAAGGTTGAAAAAATCACGTACAGCGTAAAGAACATCACAAAGAAATTCAAACCAACAGCGGACACTGTAAAGAATGATGATGGTATAATTCTCTGCGGTGGCGAACAAATCAAGAAAAGATGGGAGGAATACTGTAGCAAACTCTATGCCAAAAGTGATGTCAATCCAAATGCAAATGTAGCTTTTCTTTCTTCACATCACAGAAATCCGGAAACAGCACCGCTTCTCATCGAAGTTCAAGAAGCCATCAAAAAACCTCAAACTTGGAAAAAGTCCTGAAATTGACGAAATTACAGCTGAATTGATTAGAAATGCAGGGGAAAATGGTGAAAAGTTCTTTCACAAACTCATCTCAAAGATTTACAGAGGAGTGGCTCGTTGACTGGCTAAACTCGATTTTCTGTCCCATTCCCAAAAAAGGTGACACTTTACAATGCTGTAATAACCGAACCATAGCTCTAATCAGCCACAGCAGTAAGATCCTTCTGAAAATCGTAGCTAATCGCATGAAACCCAAATTGAAAGTTGAAATTGCAGAAGAACAATGTGGAATGAAACCAATTTTAAATCCAAGAGAAAGATCTGAAAAGAAACAGGAAACATTCCAAAGATCTCTACCTATGTTTTATCGACTATACCAAGGCATTTGACATGATTAGCCATGATGTATTATGGAATAACATGAAAGAAATGGGTTTCGGATCACATTATAATGTTAATAAAAAAGCAATGTATGATGAACAAAAAGGCTACAGTACGAACAACATATAGTTCACCATTAACTGTTTTGACGTTGATCAAGGTGTCCGACAAGTATCTTTATCACCACATCTGTTCAATATTTATTCAGAATCCATTATGAGAAATGCCCTTGAAGAATACGAAGGAGACATCTCAGTTGGTGGAAGAACTATAACAAATCTGAGATATGCTGATGATGCGGTGTTGATTGCAAACTCTTTAACAAAACTCCAAGATCTAGTGGAAAGAGTCAAAATTGAAAGTGAAAAAGCTGGACTATATCTAAACGCTAAGAAAACAAAGGTTCTGAAGGTTCTAAGACGCCAAACAGTGGACGAAGTACCGAACACACGGATCAATGGTGAAAAAATAGAAAACGTAAACCAATTTACATACCTCGGTGGCATTCACCAACAGTTATGTTGATACACCAGAAATCAAACGAAGATTAGCAATTGCAAAGAATGCTACTATATCACTCACACAGATTTGGAAAGACAAGAACATATCCCATACAACAAAAAAGCGCTTGCTTTCATCTTTAGTGCTATCAATTGCAACATACAGAGCAGAATGCTGGGTG
>BOPN01005919.1:62500-67500 GCA_017312705.2 Penaeus japonicus | reverse complement strand
TATATATAATAATAATAATAATAATAATAATAATAATAATAATAATAATAAATATAAGACTATAGGGATGAATAAACATTAGTGTGGATAATAATAATCATTATAATAATAATAATGATAATAGTGATGATACCACTACTACTACTAATGATAATAATAATAATGATAATGATGATAATGATGTTACTCACATGATTACTAGCCCGCACAGCACGCACGCACGCATTTAAAAATTTCGTTTCCGCAATCCTCCAAAACTGTTTACACAGGTTTACCTCATATGTACAAATATACACAAGCAGATATAAAAAGTAGATATAAATAGAAAACTGCAAGTTCATGTAACTGTCGGTGCGAACATAGGCAGATAATTCAGCATAAATATAAAAACTGTGCACTGACAAAGTTCGCGTATATGAATTATAAGCTTACATTAGTATAGATATGTGATTAATTCAAAGCCTGTCAATAGGGTTAACGGCAAGCATTGTCTTTGGGGAAGACGACTTGATGGGCTGGCTCCTCCTCACAGAAGTGTCTGTATAGCCTGAGATGGCAGTCCCACATTGTGTAAGTAACAGGTCCTACGCCAATCTCCCGCAGCAGTCGTTGGTTAGACATAAATTTATGCCATGATTTGGCATGAAGATCTGTTCCAAAAAGCGTCAAGACGTTATTCGGATCGAGTCCAGGTTTCACTGTCATATGGCAATGTTGACAATATCATGGCCCTACAGAGCATGAACATATAAAGATGTGTAGCACAGCTCTTCTGCACAGGTTACAGGATCACCATATACTATTATCAAGAAAGTGCATGACTCCACTAAGCTTTTTTGTCTGTTGACTTGCTTATCTGACAGCCTAGATATGTGTACCTCACTGCTGATTTGATATGGAAAGCTCTGGATGAGATTGATGTCCCCATTCCACATATCGACCAGATTCTTCTAACGACTCCTAAATCCTGGACCTTGGTCCAAAAGACTTCTGAAACCAAGGGCTTCGCCTCATTGCAAAATCCATCAGGAAGTCTACTTCCGATAGGGTCTCTAGGGACTTAGACAGAATAGTCACATCCTCGAAGTCAGGGTCAGTGACCTTAAGATTACCAACTGTAAGTGGTAGTTCTACCCAGCATCTAATTACAAGTATAAAAATATATTAGTGCAGCCATCAATCATTCCTGAATTCACAGGAAAGAAGCTAAATAAGCTGAGAATTGTCAATTACTAAGAAATAGCTACTGACCTTCTCAGCAATATTCTTGATATAGAGAACCTTAGCCTACAAGCCAGGCCAGGAATTGCTGCATTCCCAATCTCTAGTCAGTCACGATGAGCAACACATATCTGTAACCTGCAGTGTATCCTGGAAGATTCAGATTCTCAGTTTTTCACCATTGGATTCCGGACTAGATCTTTTTCAGTTAATTAATTAGATATAGCAATAGCAAATGCACGAGCACACTCTACATTTCTATTAGCAAATCCTCAGAGGCGTTGCCCTGTATGTGTCTGATTCCCTTCATATTAAGAAATGTGATATTGTTGTACCAGAGAACCTAGAATGTATCTGGGTGATCATCGAAGGCAATTTCTCATACAATATAAAGCGACTCGTAGTGGGCTCCGTTTACTATCCACCAAGTTCTGAGCATCATGATGAACTAATGGATCATCTAGTAAACACAACTGATTAACTTCGAACGAATTATACAGATATCCGAATAGTTATCATGGAGATTTAAATGCATTTCATAAAGATGAACTTGCAACTTCACTTAATCTAAATTGTATAGTCACTGAGCCTACTCACATGCGCTCTGTATTGGACATAATACTAACTGATGCTGATTTTTACACCATGACCACACTACAGCCTCCAATTGGACTTAGTCGACATAAGTGCGTATTTTGTTGTCCGATCCCGTCCACTACACCTTCCTTCTCTAACTGCTCTTTCCATCCTTTCCGTGATTCCTCTGTGCGAGAATTTAGACAGTGTATCACGACGGAAGACTGGGAGGACATTCTGCACATGGATGATGCTAACAACACCGCCGAAGCACTGGATACGATGCTCCGTCTGCAGTATGAGCGGTGTTTCCCAGAGAAAAGACTGCAATTGAGGGCCGATAATAAGCCATGGATCACGCCCAATATCCATGCTGTTATGAAACGCCGACGTCGTGAGTGGCACCGAGGGAGGATGCAGCGATGGCACAACCTTTACATCAAAACGCGACGTGCTATCAAGGGTTCACTGTTCGGCGCAGGCAATCGAGGCACATAGCGTCAACTCCATTAAATTTGCCAGTGGTTTACGCAATGTCATGGGTTTTTTAAATAAGCAATTAAAATTGGATATATTTAGTGATGCAATCAACAATGAAATCAGTGATCATATAAGAAATCGTTTTACTGAAATTTGCAGCAAATATTCAGTAATTGATCCTGAAAATGTACAGTGCTTTTTATCCTGTAATAATTGGCCTCGTATTGAAAGAATTCAAGTGTATAGGAAGCTGTATGGTTTGAAAGTAGGTAAGGCATCTCCTCCGAATGAACTCCCCAAGCGTCTCCTCAAAGAATTTGCTTATGGACTGAGCGCACCGTTGGCCCACGTTATCAACATCTCCCTCCGCAGTGGCGTCTTTCCTGACCGCTGGAAGGGGGCTACCATCACGCCCCTCCCGAAGGTGAAGGTCGTTTGTGAGTTGGGGCAGCTGCGGCCCGTCTCTCTCACACCGGACTTTGGAAAGGTCCTGGTGGGGTTCGTGGCAGAGATGCTCATGAGTGACATTAGACCCAACTTGGACGAAAAACATTTTGGCAACTTAAGAGAAAGGTCGACTACTCATTACTTAGTTTACATTCTAGACTATATTTTAAAAGGTCTAGATAAGCTTGACACAGTTGCAAACCTATTGTTGATTGACTTTAGAAAAGCATTTGATTATGTCGATCACACAGTCGCCATCAAGCAGCTGTACCAATTAGGCTGCCGCCCGCCCGTCCATCTTGGCGTTCGTGGCGGACTTTCTGATGGGAAGCCGTCACAGGGTCTGCTACCGCAGCGCCTTGTCCTGCGGGTGCCTCAGGAGACCCGCCTTGGTGTTGTCATATTCCTTGTGGTGGTCAACAGCCTCTGTTGTGGACGACCCAACGATTGCAGAACTAATCAACGTCCGCAATAATATAGATATCCGTGCACAGGAAAATCTCGATTCCCTAGCCACTAACTGTGAGCTACTAAAAGTGATCTCCAACCCAGCAAAATGTGAAGTGATCTACATGTGTTCCCCTAAGCGTCCACTTACTAACTGACTTACGATTGAACGATATTTCGCTTCCTGTAGTGCATACTGTGAAAATGTTGGGTATGTTCAGTAATGATGACCTGAACTGGAAAACACATATGGAACATATCACAGCTAAAGCAAACCGTTGCATTTTTATATTATATAGAGCGAAACAATTCGGCTTCAACACCCAGACTATGTATACTCTGTATCAGTGGTACATCCAGACTGGGCTGGAGTACGCGGCACCCGTGTGGCACCCAGGGCTTACACTGCAACAACATCAATGGCTGGAAAAAAAACAAAAGCGCTGTTTCCGAATCATCCTGGGTGATTCCTACGTCAGCTATGACAACGCCCTCGCCCTCCTCAACGCAGTGTCAATGTTCGACAGGCGAGAGGCGCTAACGATGAGGTTTGGGCGTGACTTAACGCGCTCCCCGGACCACCGTCATCTCCTGCCACCCACGCTGGGTACCATCCATGCCCACAACACCCGTCACTGAAGTCGCCTTCAGCCCATCCATTGCAGGACTGCTCGCTACAAAAAGTCAACCATTCCGTATTTCGTTAACAAAGTGAATGGCAATACGAGTCGAATGTTTTAGTTGTTATATATACTTTTAAATCAAACGTTTTAATTGTTTTATCTACTTTTAATTCAAATGTTTTAGCTGTTTGTTATATACTTTTAATTCTAGAGTTTTTTTCATCTTGTCTTGCATTTTCATTGAGGATGTTTTAAGTTTTAAACATTTTTTAAATCAAAACTTTTAACATTGTAAACATTATTATATTTAAGACATTTTTTATGTAAATCAAGACGAAACGTTACGCAGAATATGTAACTTTCTTGATAAATAAACCATATATTATTATCATTATTAGAACTAGAGAAGAAAGTTACTCTCATTACCAGTAGCCCCTGAGCCATAGGATCCGAAAGACAACTCGTAGACAGCTTGATTGCAACTCTATAACACATTGAAATCACCAAGTACCACAGATATCTGCTACGGATGTTAGTTTGGAAAAAAACTATTTTATATCTGTATTACATGCCTAAAAAGTATCATAAACTACTTTATACACAGACTTGAAACTTAACGAGTGATTCGGTTTCAATAGCATTATGAATTCAATGACTACCAAGCCCTTCAGAGGCTATCCCTCAGCCAATCACATGGGATGGAAAACAGCATTGCTACCTTCCCTAGTGGCGAACCACAAATACCACCATTCACACGTTGGGTTCCTGAGTCTACTACCTTGCACATGTTATGCTGTGTTGGGGACCATCCGGACGTGGCCAAGATGGGTTTCCCAATACGCATGGCTCGTTGGACACCCTCTACATAGAAAACGGAGTCCGCCTAGCTTGCCATATGGGAGGGAAATCAGTCCATCCTACCGCTGTCCCCTTTTAGAATGATGCGTTGCCCGTAAGTCTCTCGAAAAGGCAGACTGTCAGGGACTTAATTCCTATCCCAATTAAAGTTGGGAAACAGGAGTTACTACAAAGCCAGGGAGTGTCCACAAGCCGAAGGTCCATACTTCCTGCAGTAAATAGATCCTTTAAATTTTAATCTGTGGTCACTTTTGTACCCAAAAAGGATTTATTTTAGTGTTATAACCAGAAGGTAATAAAGTAATTATAAGGTAATGGTTAGTAAGTATTATAAAGATTTATGATAGC
>BOPN01005919.1:20000-25000 GCA_017312705.2 Penaeus japonicus | reverse complement strand
CTAATGATAATGATAACGATGATGATAGCAATGATAATGAAATAATGATACAGAGAGTGAAATCATTGAAACATTATTTGGTTAATACAGTGCATTAAAAGAAGTGTATTTCATTCTCTCTGTCTCTCTGTCTCTCTCTCTGTCTCTTTCTCTTTCTCTCTCTCTCTCTCTCTCTCTCTCTCTCTCTCTCTCTCTCTCTCTCTCTCTTATATATATATATACATATATACCTTTTTTTTATATATGTAACAGAACTGGGAGTTAGTATTATTAGACATGTAACAATTTATTAAAAGTGTCATTTATATACGCAATTTATCACTAGACGGTCCAACATTCTGTAAGAACCTCCAGAGAGAGCGAAAGAGGCTGGGCAATTAATTACTTTTATTCCAATATAAAACAATACTCTATTTTTCTCTCCATCCAATTAACTTTATGTATTGATTTACCTGTGATTCAACTCTATAAATGCATAAAATCTTACCAGCTTTGCATATATGAGTTAGAAAACTCATGATATATTATATAGGTATACCATATAGATATCAAGTGAAAGATAAGGTGCCCTAGAGGTTAATATTTCTTATTACTTGTCTCCTAAGGTCATAGGGGAGCTCACAATCAAGATGTAATGTACCCACTTGTTTACAGAGGGCGTTAGTGATGCATTCTGTTAACTAATCAACGCTTCTTTAGCAGTGCTGATCATAACCCAAATATGAGTTCCAGTTGTTAAAAAGGTAAAATCAAACTCCCATGTTCTAGGGTAATGGCATTTTTTTTTTTTTTTTTTTTTAAAGAGTATCTACAGATTGGGATTCCAGTCAACCTATGGAACAGGCACGCTTTTCGCATTTATATGTATATACAGCCTGGCGAAGGGACGTCTTCAAAAATCTTCTCTGAACTGAACTAATATATATATATATATATAAAATATATATGTATGTATATATATATATATATATATATATATATATATATATATATATATATATATATATGTGTGTGTGTGTGTGTACATATATATATATATATATATATATATATATATATATATATGTATATATATATATTTATATAAATAAATAAATATGTACATATATACATATATATATATATATATATATATATATATATATATATATATATATATATATATATATAGATAGATAGATATAGATATATATTCAAATTCAAACATTTTATTCCATAACTTACAATGGTTATTCTTATATGAATACATACATATTTACACTTGATGAGTAAAAAAGGTGTTCTTTCAATTTTGTTTTAAAATTACAAAAGTTGTTAATGTTTTTAATATTATCTGGTAACAAGTTCCACATTTTCGGTCCACGAATTTGTACCTGTCTTGCCCCTGTTTCTGTATTTGATCTTTTTACATATAAGGAATTTACCTGGCGTGTTTGAATGCCAGCTGTGTCTCTAACAGTTTGCAGGGGGAATAACCATGGTGGATATAATCCGTGTATCAATTTGAAGATAAAGAGACAGGTATCATAAATGCACTTAGGATGAATTTTTAACCATTTTAATTTTTGTATATATGGGGTAATATGATCGAATTTACTGACATTACCCAGTGCAACTCTTGCAGCAAAGTTTTGTAATTTTTGTACTTTTTGAATTTGTGTTTTGTTGGTTGAACCCCATACATTTGAACAGTAGTTTATTATGCTAAGAGCTAGTGTTTGCACGACCATGATTCTAGTATCCGTAGTGATTTGATTTTTATGATTTCTAGGAAATATTAATGTACCCATTACTTTCCTGTGTATGTCATCAACGTGTGCTCTTCAAATGGTCATGTATCTGTCCAAGTGTACTCCCAAATTTTTCACTGAAATGTTTGGTTTGATAGGGTGGCTTTCACCCTATGGTTGTGTCGATGGGGATTTTGGCAATGTTCTGTCGACTACCTATGAATATGCATTGAGTTTTATGGGGATTTAATTTAAGACCATTACTTTCAAAGTATATTTTAGCTTGTGTAATAGTGTTTTGAGTATTTCTTATTAATGTATTTAAGTTGTTTACTGAGTCACTATGGAGAAACTGAATCATCGGCGTACTGCACTAGCAGGCAGTTATGAGCAATGGTTGATAAGTCATTTATGAAAACTGTAAATAGGATTGGGCCTAAGATAGTTCCTTGTGGAACACCAAAACATATTGGTTGTTTCGATGATATGTTTTCATTAATTTTAACAGATTGAGTCCTATTATTAAGATAGCTACTAAACCAGAAAGAATCAATTCTATGGGATCTTAGTTTGTTAAGGAGAATTTTGTGATTTACACCTGTCAAAAAGCTTTTGAAAGATCACATAATGTGAGTAAATTTACCTGATTTTTGTCTATATTATCATAAAGTTTATTAGTTATCTGCAATAACGCTGTTTCAGTGGATAACCTATATCTAAAGCCATGCTGTGTTTTAGATAATAGGTTATTGGCCTCCAGGAAATTCGTTAGTTGATTTGCTACGATTTTGTCAAGAACTTTAGATAATACAGGGAGTATTATAATAGGGCGGTAATTATTAACGTCGTCTATATCTCCTGATTTGAAAATTGGTGTTACTATTCCATGTTTCCAAAGCGATGGAAAAACACCAGTGACCAGGGAAGTGTTAATTATGACCGCCAGATAATGTGCGGTTGCTGGTAGACTATCCTTAATAAAGCGCAAAGCAATACCGTCTGCTCCTACAGCATTTGTTTCGCGAAGGTGTTTTATTATTAGGATAATAGTTTCCACATCAATTGGTTTTGGTCTGAAAATATTAGATGTAGACATAGCTTGATTTATATTTTGCTGTAATGTAGACTCATTTGTTTGTTCATAAGTTAGTTTACCTATTTTTGAAAAGAAGTCGTTAAAATGCTATGTGCTATGTGTAGAACTTGTACGATTATCAGTGTGGTGTTTGTTGCTTGGTACGATTGAGTTAATAATTTTCCATGTTTTATCCGAATTGTTTTTATATTCTATGAATCTGTTTCTGAAATAATTTGTTTTTGCACTTTGTATTAACTGTTTAACATTTTTTTTTTAATTTTATAATCTGCCTTAAGGGCGGCGTCATTTCTGTTATTTTTGAGACTATGGTGGGCATAATTTCTGTCTTTAATAGCCCTCTTGATGTCGTCATCTATCCAAGGAGCAGGGGACGTCTGGACGACTCTCGTTACAAGAGGTGCCAACGCGTCAATACTGCTTTTAATCACTTCCGTAAGGATAGTTACCTGCTTGTCTACATCATCTGTTGAAAAGATATTTAAGAGCATCGTCTCTTTAGATCTGATGAGCTCGATGAATGATTGAAGATTATAATGCTTAAGGTCACGAAATGTTTTTGTTATCGGTGGTCGCTTTGGTTTCTTTATATTTAATGTGAGTGTGAGAAGTTCATGGTCAGCAATATGACACGGGATGACATCTGTATGATGGATAATGTCTGACCTGTTAGTTATTATTACATCTAATAAGGATGAGGTGTTTTCTGTAATACGTGTAGGTTTATCTATAATTTGTTCTAGTTTGTTTTTCTTTATTATCTTAGCTAATTTAGCATTAGATTTAGTAAAATCGTCATTTAAATCACCTAAGATAAAGAATGGTTTATTTTTCAATGACATTTCTCTAAAGACTTGTTCTATGTATTCAAAAGATTCTAAAGTTGCATGAGGATGCCTATAGACTACGCCAATAATAATGGAAGGAAGCATGTTGCTCAGGATGGTAACCTTAGACATCTTCTACGGCAGTATTGTTTAACTGCTGTAGGAGATATCATGGTTGATTTCAGGTTATCCCGTACATACATACATACTCCTCCTCCACGCCCTGCATCGCATCTATAGATATTGAAATTTGGAACTGTTATGAAATTACTAACCATTTCCTGGTGGAGCCATGTTTCGATGATGCACAGAATGTCTATGTTTCTCTCCTCAATTAGCATTTTAATTTCGTCAAAGTGCCCGAGGAGAGATTGTGCGTTAAGGTGTTCTATTTTTATGACCTCGTGCGATCTTGTCACAGGCACTGCTGACGGCGATGCCTGGTCAAACGTTCTGGCTGCTCTTGTACTTGTTTTTATTTAAGAACACTTTCACATTTGCGGGGAAAGCGTCTGAGTTTATGAAAATGGGTTTTATGTCCTTCTCTACTGGACACTGTAAAACTGGTGTAGTAATCATGGGTCATCTTGGTGCGGTGTGCTTTTACACTTGTTATGTTTTCGAATTGTTCACAGAGGTGATTTTCAATGTCCTCTTTATTTGTGTCTGGATGACAGCTGGTAATATAGAGGCACTCGTGTCAGGTCGGTCTGCTCCTTTTAGCGGCTTTGGAGTTTGTTTCACTCTTGCTTTCTTTAGTTGTTCTTTGATACGACTTTGACATAACCTTCGTCATCGTCGTCTTGGCTGGATTATGCTTGTTTCGTTGTTTCGTGATTGACTATTGTTTTCTCAGCATAATTATTGATTATGACTGAGTGCTGAGGCGGGGGGAGCAGGAGGGGGGGCGGAAGCCCTTCCAATCTGCTGCTGAGCTGTTTCCTCCCAGTGGCGGTTGGGATCGAATTGCTCTTGCTTGTTCTTCTTTTTGTTTCTTTTTGAGCTTCGTTTAGGGATACCTGTGTGTAGAAGCTGTGTTCGGTCTTATTCTCTGCATAACCTGTTTTCGGTCTGACGGAGAGAGTTCGCGGATGACTCATGCTTCGGGGAGGTGGGTATGTCTCCTGTAGGGGCGGGGGTCTGCTGGCTAGAAGGGAGCGTCGATGGTGGGGCGCGTAGATGGCTCAGCAGAAGTTGGGGCCTGCGAGTCAGCAAGGGCACGAGGCGGCTGGCTGACCGTAGGCAGGGGGAGGGAGGATAACGGGAGGGGAGGTCCAGGCAGGGAGATAGAGGAGGGTATCGGGGTGGGGAAGGGATTGCTGGTCGTGGGTATCGGGGTGGGAGGTA
>BOPN01005919.1:0-7500 GCA_017312705.2 Penaeus japonicus | reverse complement strand
CACTAGCGATTAAGCGCCAGGAGCCATCGGCTTAGTAATGCGATACTTGCCTCGCAGTTGTAAACAAAGGCACCGAACAAGCGATAGTGCGCAGCGATGCTAAACTTTGTTTTAGCAGATGATAAGCGTAACAAGAAAAAGTAAGAAAATGTTCTCAATCAAATATTCCTCTGAAGGGCGTGTGTCCATGCAAGAGAAATGGCACAGTCCAATGTGTTTCAAAGCTCGATGAGAAATGGCGCGCTCTGCGGCTGACGGATGTAAACAATCAGATCGAGCACTTAAAACAATTTTTAATTATGGAAATAAAATGCAGATATCCATATTTATATTTGTTAATTTCATAGTATTTATAAGAAAAATAAGATTAATTAAATTGTATTATAATTAATAATTTTAAACAAATACAAACATTTGAAAATATAGTTCTTGATTTGAGTCTGCTTGGCCAATAAGACGACGGAAATGCTTTCACGTGGAAACTCGGAATTATTGTCTGACTAGAAAAACGACAATTCGCTCAAAAATTGACAATTTTTCAGAAAGTTGACGGAAAAGTGCTAGTGATGCGATGGCAACCCTAATGGCCACAGTCACACAGAGACGCCTATACGGAACAGGTGCCAACTAGTAAATACCTCTCCCAAATATTGCCAGACATAAATACTATTCCCTACTATATATACTTAAGTAAATTATAATTCATGGGTACATTATAATTCACATGTGTGTATGCATGCTGTATACACACATGCTGTTGGAAGCACAAACCACGAGTTACACAAGTGTATTTGTATATGGGCATAAGCACCAGTGCACATTGCTTAAAATGTGTGTATGATTGCATATTTGTACTGTATATTAACATGCATCTACACTGTATATGCATATATAGACACGTACATAAGTGTGGGCACGGGAACGTGCATGAACATGCAACCATGCATTTTGCGCAGGCCCTGCACGTGTACATAAAACAAATGCCTATTCTCACTGGAGTAGACCGAAAGGTAGTGAGCTAGATTGAAGGATGCTAAGTTCTCCTAATAACCTGTAAGACTAGCTCAAACGTGTTATTGGAGATTCATGGTAGTCTCCTGATTAAATTTCTCACCCCCCACCAAGTTACAATTAATGCTGGTAGGTGTGGGTATTTGGCCCCACCATTCTTAAATATGATTTACCAGTCAAGAAAACAGCCCTCATTCCCCAGAAGCGAAGGAGCCCCTGGTCAGGTGGCGATTAGGATTGCTCTGGAGCAGATGGTGCTGAAAATATCTGGTTAAACCCAGGCCGCCTCATGATGATGAATCTTTGTACATGCAAGGACTCTGAGAACAGAATCTGATCTTTTGACACTGCTTGAGGAACTTTCATTTATTAAATGGGATATTGTAGGACTTTCTGAAGTTAGAAGACTAGACGAAGAGCAGAAATTCTAAATGAGGAGGAGATAGAGAGCTTCTATGAAGATGTGGAAGCAGCTACCGATAGAGCAAAATCCATTTTACTGTGATTATGAGGGATTTTAATGCCAAGATAGGAATAAGGGAAGATGGGGAAACCTCGGTTGGGAAACATGGAATAGGCACCAGAAATGAGAGAGGTCAAATGCTGATAAAATTTGCTGAAGCTCGATCCCTTAAGATTATGAATACATTTTTTTGAAAAGGGACCTGGGAGGAAATGGACATGGAAATTGCCATTTGGCATTAAAAACAAAATTGACTTCATAATCACCAATAGGCGTGACATCGTACAAGATGTAAGCGTTATCAATAAAGTAAACGCCGGTAGCAACCATACTGGTCAGAAGTCAAGTTAAGTTACAGCTAAGAAGGGAACGAAATAAGCTCATACAGAAGCCTCTCGTTAATCTAATTAACATTAAGAATAGGGCGATGGAATTCAGTCTTAACATCCAAAATAGATACTCAGCTCTTGAAGATCTTAACATAGACCGAATGAATGACCAATATAGTGAAATATTAAAGGAAGCTGCACTTGAAATAGGCAGTGAAGACGAAATAGAAAAGACGAAAAAGCTTCTAAAACATGAAAATATCATCAGTCAGAGACAAAATAGAATCAGCAGAGCTGACTAAGATGATAACCAAGAAGAGAGATATGCTCTAATTTAACATACAAAAAATAAATTAAGTTCTGCTCTCCTGCTTAAGGTAACAAAGAGGAGGCTCAGAATAGGGAAATACCAAATGTATGCAGTAAAGAAACCCAATTGAGAGGTGACATACAATTTAAATGAAATTATAAAAGTAATTGAAGACTTTTATTACAACTTATACCGATCAAACGATCAACACATGTTGAAACAAACACAATAATTGGAGATGCTTCAAACATTATGGTAGAGGAAGTAATAAGGGCACGAAAAGGCATGAAAAGAGGAAAAACACCAGGAGAAGATGGCATTAGTAGAGATCTTTTTCAAGATACAGGAGATATTGTGGCAGTAAAACCGGTCAATCTTTTTAACATGCCTAAGCATTGGTAAAATTCCGAAATCCTGGAAAAACGGAATAATAATATCAATACACAAAAAGTGGGACACAAAAGACTTAAAGAACTAACGATTTATAAGCCTCCTTTCATTAATCTATAAACTATTCACAAAAATCATCACAGCGCGCATCAATGGTGCATTAGATTGAAAACAACCCAGGGAACAGGCAGGCTTCCACAGCAGATTCTAAACTACTATATCCACACACTAACCCAAATAAGAGAGAAAGCAAACGAATATAGGAAACCTCTGTGTATGGCATTCGTAGATTACGAAAAGACATTGGACTCAGTATAGATAGCAGCAGTAACAGATGCAATTCATAAACAAGGAGTAGAGGAAATATACAGAAACTAATAAGATACCAATAACAAAGGTATTAGGCAGGGCCACAACATCCCACTGAAGCTGTTTACAGCTAGCTTGGAGGAAGTATTCAATAAGTTAGATTGGAAGGAGAAAGGGATTAAAATAGGGGATGAACACTTAAGCAATCTAAGATTTGCAGATGACATTGTTCTTTTTGGCGAGTCAGTAAATTGATTAAAACAATTACTAAGTGATTTAAATAGGGAAAGTCTGACGATTGACCATCAAATGAACATGAACAAGACTGAAGTCATGTTCATGTTCGAACCCCAGTTTAGCAATACAAATACAGGGCGAGGTACTAGAAGCAGTAAACGAGTATGTCAACCTAGGGCAACTCATCCAGACAGATAAATCCTGTGAAGCTGAAATAAAACAGCGAATCAGGCTAGGTTAGAGTGCTTTCGGTACACATAGTAATATATTACAAGGTCGTCTGCCACTATGTCTAAAGATACAGGTTTTTAACCAATGTTTCCTCCCTGTCATAACATATGGGTCAGAAACATGGACTACGACCAATGTACTTGAGATGAAATTAGTAAGTGCTCAAAGAGGAATGGAAAGGCTTATGCTAGGAGTTAGCTTAAGAGACAGGAAAATAGCCACTTGGATGAGGTAACATACAAAAGTAGAAGATATACCTAAAAGCATTAAGAAAAAAAAAGTGTCAGTAGGCAGGACATATATATCGAAGACAGGACAGGATAGACAAAGAAAACAATAGCATGGGAAATACACAACACAAAGAGACCAAGGACAAGACCAGTGACGAGATGGCAGGATGAAATAGCGAATTTCACAGCAGTAAACTAGAATCAGAGGACACAAGACCGAAAGCAATGTGTATATATATATATATACATATGCTGCCAAGTACCCACTGGAATTGTCTGTAAAACCTCGCTATCACTGCACTGCTATGAGCAAATAGGTAATTTCCATGATGGTTGTAAGGCATCTGGTTAGACAATTCTTTTAGTGGGTCGTGTGGTGTATTGAATTCAGGGATGGGTCTGTCAATCTGACAGCTTGGGTTCGAGCCCCAGTCAGGGAGATAAAAATTTTATTTCTATATTAAATGTGTTACTGCATTCTATCATCTTTCTCATATATATATGTATGTATGTATATATATATATATATATACATATATATGTATGTATATATATATATATTTATATATATATATATATATACACATATATGTAAATGTACATAAACATATACAAACTTATGTGTGTAATACATGTATGTGTTTATTTTCATTTATACGCATATATATTAGTGAATTTCCGAATATTCGCATTTCAATATATCTATATATATTTTTCGGTCTTTCATTCTGATGTTGCCATGCGGATATTTCAACTCTCATCACACAACCGAGTGTACAAGGCTAGTGTTGCCAACCCAACACCTGCGGCAAATTTGCTATGTCAGAAACCCAGAAAGGTTTACATTTTTTCCAATCTTTTTTTATCTACCAATATTTCTCCACTAACAGTGAACTTCCTTCTGACAAACACTAACAGAAGGCCCATATGTTAACATATCTTTAGTTTATATATGATATGTTCCAGTTATACATCACTTGCAAAGTATGAACTAAAGTCAAAATTGCATAAAATCATACAAAAGATTATTCCTTAGCAAAAAAAAAAAAGTAAGAAAGAAGAAGACGAAAGATTAAAAGAACGCAAGGTGAAGAGAAAGGCCAAAGGAAAAGGAAAAACCAGAAAAGAACCACATAACATGTTGAGGCTGAGGAGAGCTGCCTATATGTGGAAAATAACCTTTCCGGGCGCCGCTCCCCAGGGATGTCTAAGGAAGCGCACGTCCTGCAGCACAAGGGGAGCATGACTCAAGATTTCAAGAGGGTCAGTGGTGGAACAGTGCTGGATGTGAATTGCAAATGAATGGAATGGTGTGTGTGTGTGTGTGTGTGTGTGTGTGTGTGTGTGTGTGTGTGTGTGTGTGTGTGTGAGTGTGTGTGTGAGAGAGAGAGAGAGAGAGAGAGAGTTTGGATGTGGGAAAGATAAATAGACAGACAGAAAACAAACATATTATAACAATACATTACTGATGATCTTATTTTTTTTTTCTTTTTCTTTTTTTTTACGGAAAACCTATTATAATATATATGTAGGTGGCGGTTGTAGTGTTGATGGTAGTGGGGGTAAAGATGGTGATAATGATGAGGGTGATGGTGGTTGTAGTGATGATGGTAGTGGGGGTAAAGATGATGGTGATAATGATGAGGGTGGTGGCGGTTGTAGTGTTGATGGTAGTGGGGGTAGAGATGATCACCATCATCTCTACCCCCACTACCATCAACACTACAACCACCACCACCCTCATCATTATCACTCACCATCATCATCATCATCTCTACCCCCTCTACCATCAACACTACAACCACCACCATCACCTCAACAACAATGATGAGGACACGAATAGCAGAAATCACACCACGCCAAAATCAGAGTCGATTCCGTAAATATCATAATCCTTCTTGAAAGCATTTGATTTTCGACTTAAACGCCATCCTCGCTTCGCTGTACCAAGAGCGTGTTTAGCCTTGAGAGTTACAGTATCATGTGTCAGAATGTATTTGCTCGCGTTCGTTATGTGTGTATTTGTGAACGTGCATTCGTCTGCGTAAACGTGTGTGTGCGTTATTTCATTAACGCCGTTATGCTGATTGTACAGTTTCAGAAGACATAGACTGGCAGTTGACACGGGAAAGAGACAAGGAGGTCTGCAATCATCATGGTTGCACAATCGCAAGAATGGATGAATATGAATAAGCATTAACGTTTATGAAGCTCACCAAAGGCATCGTGTTGGAAGGGTGAGTCATGGCCTATTTGTTCATTCCAGTTTGTATTTCACGTCTCGCCACCGAGGAGGTTCAGGAACGCAGTTATTTTGGTTCGGATTTGTAGTTTCTATCTATCTATCCATCCAATCTATTCATCCATATATATATATATATATATATATATATATATATATATATATATATATATAAATATAAATATATATGTGTGTGTGTGTGTGTGTGTGTGTGTGTATTTATATGTATGTGTGTATGTATGTATACATACATATGTCTAGTATATATGAAATTGATGGTGATGAGAAGAAGAAGAAGAAGAAGGAGGAGGAGGAGGAGGAGGAGCAGGAAGAGGAAGAGGATGGTGACGAGGAGTAAGTAGATGGAGGGGGAGGAGGATTTTGATCATAATAAAAAATATGAAAAAAATGGTTATAGAAAGAGGATGATGATTATTGATAATAACAAATTAACTATTTGATTATGATAATGATAAGGAAAACGATGTTGATAATAGTAATGAAGACAATTATAAACATGCTAAGGGTAAAAATGATTATGATAATGGTGATAATGATAATGATATAGATAATAAATAGTAATAATAATGATAATGATGGTACTAATGAGAATTATGAACAATTTCATAATAAAAATAAGGGTAATGGGATGATAGCGGTAGTTATGATGATAATAATGATGATAAGATTAGTAGTACTGACTGCATGAAGATGATGATAAAGATTATCATAATGATAACAAAAAAATAAAACTGATGATAACAATATTAACAATAATAACAACAACAAAAGTTAATACGTTTTAATATACGACCGTCAAAAAACTGCATTATTCTCCCCTAAAAAAAAGTGAATCTGAAATCTTGCATTCTGAATTTAGGCATTAATTTAAAATGGCATGTTTCGAGTCTGCTGAGTAACATATTCGTGTGTGTGTGTGTGTATACATATATATATATACATACATATATATATATGTGTGTGTGTGTGTGTGTGTGTGTGTGTGTTTGTGTCTGTGTGTGTGGGTGGGTGTGTGTGTGTGGTTGTGTGTGTGTGTATATATATATAAATATATATATATATGAATATATATATGTATATATATATATGTGTGTGTGTGTGTGTATATATATCTTTGTGGTGACTCACCTCTCGTGAAATTCACCACAAAGACATCACACTACTGTCTCTGAGATGATAGCCGCTGCTATCTATTAGTATGAGTAATGATACTCCATTAAGTTATTCACTGTTCTTTGCGATCTCTCTTTCTGCCTGAGTAGAGGGGTAGAAGAAACGCTAGTTCACTGGTTTCTTTCTTTACTGTGTAGATGCACAGTATAACAAGTATATATATTCACACGGAAAGCAGCTGTAATACATGTAACGAAGTAACGGTTATTCAAACTCACACACGCCTATCACGCATTCACACACGCCCGTCGACAGATCGAAATCTCGGGGTAGACTCCCTGCCTCGATCTACCAGATCTGACCTGGACCTGGCATGGCGACCATGTGACCGATATACATAAGTGATCACGTGGTGGCGTGACCCTATCTTAGGTGTGCACAAACACCCACAGGGAAACTTCCACTGCCACCGACGTAGAAAATTCCCCTGGCACACCAGGGCTTTTATGGTTGTTGCCTGGTTAATTGAGGGCTTTTACCACCAGCTATAGAGACGATGGTTTGGCTAGTCGCCTCCGTGACAGTGTGTGTGTATATATATGTATATATATATA
>BOPN01005918.1:50000-55000 GCA_017312705.2 Penaeus japonicus | reverse complement strand
TATAATCAACATATACAATACAAATCCTCAAGTAAACAGAATTATGAAAGTATACCATATACACATGGAATTATACACAAAATATATCCAAACCCTAGAGAGGTAATAAGGTGATTAGATCGCAATCCAAAGCCAAACCCAAAACCATAAGATTATTATTATTTTTTTTATTTAACACTTTCCATGAATTTCAGAGGATTATGGTCTGTATAGATTTCAATCGGATATCTGGTGCTCAAGAGATAAACTATTTTTTTCTAAGCACATAACCAAGCCAAGAGCCTCCTTTTCCACGGTGGCATAATGTTTCTGAGAAGAAATACTTCAAGTGGAGAGGCTCTTTAGGAAGCAGGAGTGCCAAGACTAAATCTCCTTCATTAAATATGCGGACTTCAGACTTTCCAGCAGCATTAAAATTTCTCCCAAATGTTGATAAACGGAAATAGCATGTTGGAGCTTACTTTTAAAAGACTGGCACAGTTTCCTCATCATCTAGCTAACACTCCTGTAATACTTTTAGAGGTCCTCTAATTAGGCTCGTGACCATTAATAAGCTGAAAGGGCAAAACAAAATAGCTTTTCTTGTACCATTTCTTTGACTGAAAAAGGAAAAAATATATGACCTCATCCGAATCTGACCCTCTTTCAAGGCAAAATGACTTCACCATGGTCTTCAGGGTGTGGTGAAATCTCTCCACCACCCTCTATGACTCTGCGTGATATGCACTGGACTTTACCTCTAAGTTGTTCCAGCAGATGTTGTGCACTTTTGGTATAAAACAGATTAAGTTTGACCCCTGATCTGATTGTACTGCAGAAGGTAGGCCAACTTGAAAAAAAGCCTTAATGACAGTCTTACTGGTTATACGTCTTATTGGTATGGCTTCAGGGTGACGGGTAGAACTATTAAGTATTGTAAGAAGAATTATTATCCCCCTTAGCTCTTGACAATGGGTCCTATACAATCAATTACTATTAAACTGAAATTCCTTCTACTTCTGGCATTGGTTGTTGGGAATGAGGCTTGAAAGAATCTGGTTTACCTTTGATCAACATACGTGACAGGTACTGCAATGTCATTTTACATCATTCTTAAGTTTAGGCCAGTGAAATGGGATAGGACCTTATGGAAAGTTTTAGAAGTTCCTAAATGGCACCATAAATCATGAGTCAGTGTTAGAACTTCATGGAACAGTTGGAACAACAATTTAATGGACCCTTTGCCTGACTGCATTTGAAGGTATATATGCTAGTCGAAATTTACACAGATATAAGCAGTTTCTAATATTTTCAATATCAGATTCATCAACCAAATTATTTAAATACTTATTTAAATCTAGGTCTCTCTTTTGCTCTGAAATGAGTTGTACCTAATTTCTTCGTTCTCTTTCTAAAGGAATAATACCCTATGAATTAGCCTTTATTATTCCCCTATCTGAAAAGTCTAAAAGCCTCCAGTCTTATCTCTGCTAAAGTGTCAATAACGCTAGATTGAACAGAAATAAGCTTTTAGTCGTAATTTGTGTGACAGCATATGCTGGAAAAAGTTGGGGATATTCTAGATCTAATTCCTGTATATTACCATTCAAGGGGCGGGATGGGACAACAGAAGACCTCAACTACTCCCAACCTTACTATCACTTGAAATAGGTCTGATTTAAGATTAACATTGCAGATAGACAACCCAGCAATCCCTGTGAAACTATCCACCAAAAAGATCTCACCAGTAAAACACGCATGGCTTGGGACGTCATGTTTGCTTATCATAGAGAGCTCTGCACCAGAATCCCGAAGAACGTTGGCAGGTCGAAGGGACTGATCATTACTGGACATGCTAATAAAGCCTATGGAAAAGAAAGGTATAAATACAGAGCTCGCATTGTAAGTTTTTGAGAAATGCTTAACAAGAGTTTGATCTGAGGAAACGGACTCTTCCTTCTGGCTAACTTATAAGACAGGTTTAGGTTTACTTTCCTCCGAACAATTACAAGCTAATGGCAAACCTTCTTACAATATCGACAGAAAACAAGAAGATCTGCTTTGACAGTTATGTGTGCTTACCATCCTGATGTGTAGAAAGCACATCAGGATGGCTTAGAGGAATTAAGTGTCAATCAAGAAAGTGAGGAAAAACAACCATTCACCAGAAACAAATGGCACAAAGTATAACAGTTAAATTAGTATATTCATAATGACGCAACATGTAATAACTTGACTTATAGAACACCTAAAGGAAAACACTTCACATAAGTTGCACATGTCTAGTAGAATAAGAACAAGATCAGATGTGAAATTCAATTTAAGTCACCAAGGGAAACACTCGTAACCAGAGATTGTAAAATCCCCAAGGGGGGAACATGAGTTGCAATGGGTGATTTACACAAACATCAAGGGGAAATGTATGTTATAAACGGCATGTAAAACACCATGGGGACCATATGTTTCGTATGGCAATAATTTCTCATTTACAAACGAATGCTATGCAGAGAAAATAAATTCTTGGTACTGAACACGACGTATGGGCGTCAAATGTAAGTAGTTCATGTTATTTACCTTGTAAACACAGTACACCAAAAAAATATTTTATACTTGAATGTATACAGTGTAAGTTCATATCCCGGGCCTCAACGTAGCTGGGACAATGTCGTCTGCCTCCAACTTTACTTTGCAGAAGTCTTTTAATTTTTTAGTTTAGTTTTGTAGCTATTGAGCAGAATCAGTGTTATTACTATAAGTTCCAAGAACATAATTTGTTTCCACCTTATATGTTTACCATTTATTGTATTCACTTTAAAGTAAAATAAATCAGTAATCAATGACAATTAAATACTAAAATATAATTTCTTACATTTGTTAAACAGCAATTTCCCTAAGATGTTCTTAAAAAAGAACATCATGTTAGGATTATTGTCATGGGGAAGCCCTGAAAAACATCCACCCAAGCGGGGATGGGGCTTCCCCTTAAGGAGACTAAGTCCCGTTCCTCAGGTGCATGTCACTTAGGAAGGTCTGTTTACGTCAGTTGGTCCTTAGTTTAAAATAATGAATTGAGTAAAAAGAAAATTATGAATAAAATATATAAAAAATACCCAGAAGTAAATACTTAAAAAAAAAAGAAAAAAAAAGAAAAAAAAACACAAACGAGCTTTACGGTTACTCTTCTCAAACACTGAAATCATTATCAATGAATGATGTCAAAAACATGTTGTCCAGGAGAAAAAAGGTAAAAGGACATGAGGCGTCTCTTGCTGGTGTTGGTCATCATATCTCTCACAATACTGTAATATAAACGCAGATCCAGCTTTGTCC
The DNA here is from genome assembly GCA_017312705.2 of Penaeus japonicus. Classification (NCBI taxonomy): domain Eukaryota; kingdom Metazoa; phylum Arthropoda; class Malacostraca; order Decapoda; family Penaeidae; genus Penaeus; species Penaeus japonicus. Next base: position 51,691 of record BOPN01005918.1, on the reverse strand, counting down.
TAACTGTCATGTACATCGAGTCAGAACAACCATGCTTTTGCTGCTCCCGCGTCGCCAGAAGGGTAATCCAGGAAGGGTCAGAGAAACACCAGGCTTCAGAGACAACGGATTTTTTTTCAATTCGTCGGCTATTTATTACCGGCGAATTATTGGCGTGGCAGTGTTAAATATTTACATCTATCAAATAAAACTGATTTTTTTTTTTTAAACACGGGTATTTGCAATCATTAACAAATAAGAAGTGTAAATTCACTCAAATAATGACAAAATAGTAGATTAGAAACAGTTACGGTAGAAATTATAGAATTAGTGCCTTCATCGTAGGTTCCCTATAACATATGTAAAAAAATCACATGAAATATATAACAGAACAAAAGCAGAACATTACAGAGACCACGAATACTTAATCTACAGATACATAATAAATAGACTAGAGAAGGTGACGTGGCATTCCTTGCATCTAAAAAAGATCTACAATAAAGATAATTAAAACAATATGCAATATTTATTGGATAAATCATGATAAGATGGTTTGGCAACTTATTTCCGAACAACGTTCGCGGGTGTAGGTGTCTGTGTGTGTGTTGGGGGGGATGGGGGGGGGGGGGGGCGTCCTGGAGAGGTTTTCAGTACCTCCCTGGATTTCATACGATCCCTTGGTCCCTTGAACAGGATTAGGTCGAGGGAGGGGTTACAGGAGGATGGGGGGGGGGGGGGTAAGGGAATAGGAAGGTGGAAAGGAGTAGCCGAATAGGACTAAGGCTGATAAGGGTGGAAGAGTTGGAGGGGGGGGGGGGGGTAATAAGAGGAAAGCAAGTATGATAGAAATACGGTAAATGGAACAGCGTGTAAGTTAAATATGAGGAATAGGGAAGCAAAAAGAAAGAAGTATAAGAATAAGAAGCAACAGAATTAGCGAAAACAAAACCGAGAGGGGAGCACGAGTAAGAGTGAGGTAATAGGATCAGGTAGGAAGGAAGAGGTCGTAATGCCTCACAATCTGCACAGAGGAGTGGCTACCGGTGGAGTGCGCAGATCATAGGGATTCACACCAGCACCAGATTAAACAGTCCCGCCAAAAAGCTAATCCTGAACAAGTGTAACTGAGCTTATCTGACAGTTCGCTAGTCAATAGCATACAGTGAGAATATGAATATATACATATCTATATGTATATATGTTTATTTATTTATATATATATATATATATATATTATGTAAACACAATTGTTTGTGTATTTATGTAATATATATAAACATATATGATATATATATATATATATATATATGAATGTATGTATATATACATATATATTATATAAACACTTGTGTGTATATATGTAATATATATACATATATACGTATATATCTGTATATATATGCATATATATACATACTACATACATATACGCACACGATTCTGTCACCCAGCATAAAATCGATTCGGTGTACAGTGTCGCTTGCGGTGGTTATTTATGTGTGTGTGTGTGTGTGTGTGTGTGTGTGTGTGTGTGTGTTTGCAACACATGAAAGCCATAATTTTTGCTGAGTTGTGTTTGTGGCCATATTGTAATATATGTTATCAACATCTATTTCCTCTTTCCATTTGCACTCTCGTTTTTTACTGAATACAATTTTTCTCTTCTATTATCATGATAGATAAAAATAAGTTGTTGATAGATATGCAATATA
>BOPN01005918.1:22500-30000 GCA_017312705.2 Penaeus japonicus | reverse complement strand
CACACACACACACACACACACACACACACACACACACACACATATATATATATATATATATATATATATATATATATATATATATATATATATATATATATATGCATACACACATATATATCCATAAACATATGTACTTATGCTTTTTGCTGCGAGAGCCACAACACTTTGTAGCTGTACCGGCGCAGGAGCATATTGTAGCCACTGCAAATATCTAACTGCTCTTTGTCTTCTCATTCCCCCGCACATCCTGCACCGCCGGCACTTTAGAGCAGAAGGTCGGCATCTTGTCGCTAGATGGGCACCCTTCAAGTCTTTCTTTGCAGCTAGATTCAGGATAGAATAATGCCCTTCATATTTATGATTTTAAACTAAACCTATCTTGGTGAATATTATGATAGTCATAGTAATTACAATGCTGGTTACCACCATCGATTTCTTATCAGAATCGTTGCCGTTAGTGTAATAAAGAAACGCAGCCAACCAATGTCCCCTAGCGACAAATATGACGTCATGAGGACCAGAACTCGACCATCATGAACTGCACGTCTTGACACCCGTCCACAACGAGTTAAATGTATGCTTCTATATTCTTAAGATGTTCATCATTCTTTTTCTTTTTTCTTTTTTTTTCTTTTTGGATTTGTAGTGATATGCAGTATTGATGTCACATACAAGTAAAATGATCTGTTTAGTTCCTAAGCTTACAACTCTTAATGTCATTGGCAATGTAAGAGAAGATTTCGTGATATTATTCAAGGTAAACTTCCTTCTTGTTTTCCCACAATTGTTCGCAAACTGCAATGGGTACGTATGATACATATTGGCTGTCGTTAGTTTAGTATTCATTGATCTGGAAGCGGTCTTTATTTTCTGCCCCTTAGCTAGTTGGGACACACAAATGTAAACTTTATTACAAAATAGTTTTAATAGGCTTAAACTTGCATAATACCATTGAAGTTGAATCTGCATCAGTAATATAGAATTGCATACGTTGTTCTCTCTTTTCTGTGTCTCTTTTTCTCTTTTCCTCTTTTACCCTATGTTTTGCCGATTCGGATAAACCGTAAATCCGGCACCAGAGTGGACTCAAGCTCTTAATATAAGTTAGATCTATATCCCTCCCAAAGGTCAGTGACCTCTGTTGGGGTCACTGACAGAGATCTAAGTTAGTGACATTAATGTATAAGGAGGGTAGAGGTGTGAGGGGATTTAATGTCGACCTTTTTAAGGCATTACGAAATCCCAATTCAATAGCCTTTGTCGTGAAAATGTTTTATTTCGGTCGCAATTTCCCTTTATAGCAGAATGTTACGTTATAGCATATCAAAGCGATCGAGGCTGCATGAAATGAGGTTGCGTTAAATGTTTGACAGGCGATGACTAGGAGCGCCATCCTCTCGTCCTTTGAACGAATTTAGTTCAGGTCTATATTTAGGGCCCTGGCTAACGGCTGAGCGTGGACAGACTTAATTACAGGTTTTGTTTTCTTATAAAGGTAATCTTGTGATATAAAGAATCCGGGATATAACTCGAGAATATCTTCTAACATGTCAGAAGAGATAAGTTGCTTGTACCCCATAATAGTTGGTCTGAAAGGCTGTGTCACATGGTACACTAAGATATAATGTTCTAGATTTAAATCATTCTAGTGCTGTCAAGCTGATAGTAAAACTGATAATCAGCCTTGTGATTTCGGCATATTGTCTTAGGTGAACCATAAGAATTAACCACGGTGGTATATACTACATAAATCTTTCAATTCTTTGTGAATTGACAAGATCTTTCCTTACTAGATTTCTTTAGAATTTTTGAAATTTTAGCGAGTTTTTGCTCAAGATTTTTGTTTGCAGATTGCTTGTAAGGGCTAGACGGGGTCGTCGTCATCATGTTTAGGTATACCCGCATACGAAGGTATTCACGAAAGGTTTATAATGAAATTGTACTCTGTCTCGGAATGGATATTCAACCATTTATCCTTTACGACATTGTTTGAACCTCTTCCAGAAGATTTTAGTACGCGAAGAGCACTCTATAAGTCGCAGAAAATAACTCCCGACCTTTGATGCATCATATATTTTTGTGGCCCAGGATATGCCTATCAATTTAGTAAGTGCAATAGAAATAGTTATGAACCTTTACTCTCACGATGTCGGAAACCATTATGCTTTCTCCTTATTTCCAATCTGGTTTTGCTCCAAGATGGTAGAGATCTATAAAATTACCTTTTATTGCAAGTAGCTTTTATGATTCCAAGATGGTTACTAATACACGAGAAAAAGAAAAGGAGGGGGAGGGGAAGAAAGAGATTAAAAAAAGACAAAGCGAGAGGGAGAGAGTAACATATGCGTAGTTCTCAAGTGACCCAAATAAGAACACCGTCGTTTTAGCGTATATCCGTGCACTACATTAGCATATTGGGAATTTTCCATGGTGGGAGGGTCAAGCGACTCATTCAAAATGGGCAACGTAAACCCGTAGAGTTCCGTCTATTTTGTTCAGGCTGTTTCAAATGCGCCTGAAAAATGTTGTCACATGAAGAAATTCACTTCCTTTGTGTTTCCCTATACTGACATGTATCTATACACTTTCTACATTATAAAAAACTGATATTTTGTACTCTCTGGATATGAAATTGTGTATTGCTCTATCATATCGTTAGAACCACGAAAGTCTCAGTAAAGTAAAAATAAATAAAAAAAGTTAAGCCAAATTCAGATAATTAAGATATTTATCAAAGAGCGTTAACTATTTCCTCATTACTTTTTATTGAAATTGTTGGCATATATCAAGCCAAAGAGAATGGAAATCTCAAGATAAGCCTACCCTAGATCGTAGCTCACAGGCTATCATTTCCATCAAATATATCCGCATAACGTGTTATTATTTGATAGTGTTAATGTCATTATGGTAATCATCATAATTGCCACAATGCATCATTATAATTATTGGTTTTGATTGTAATATTATAGTTATATATATCTGCCTGTCTGTCTCTTGATATTTATATTTATATATAAATATGTATATATATATATATATAACACGTCTTCGACTGTCTCGCAAATACACGGGTGCTGATCCCTTATCAGCTGGTGGCAGCCTACCCCTACACAGGACAAGAATTCACGTTACCATGGATTCAATCGGGAATTTACTTTGGGGCAAGGGAATGTCTCGGGGAATCACTACAGCTCTTATTTATTTTTGGTGATCAGCGGTGGGATCTGAATGTTTCAGGCAAGCATTAATTTCAGGTATTTTCATGTGGGTTAAAAGTTTGTTTCAGGGATTAAAAGTCCAGTATTTTTCGTTTAGGTAAAGGTCTATTTCATTAATTTAAAGTAATGGGTAAACGAAAGCTGCGGAGAGGGTTAGTTGGTGAGTCAGAGGCAGGTCCATCGGGAGAATCTTCACGAGACGATTCCAACACGAGTGGTGAGTTGACCCTTTTGCCCAGAGAAAACATGGACATTTCATTGTTTGACGAGTTGCAGACTCAAATTAATAGTCTGAAAACTCTGGTTAATGATTTGCAGGTAAGGAACTCTGAATTGGAATTAAAATTAGAACAGAACAGGGCAACACCAAGTACTAGTGAAGCTTCTTCCCGTGATTTTGTTGAATATGTTGTACAGAAGGAAGCGGTAATTATTTTTAAGGCCGAGACCTCTGCTGCTCAACCACTTAAAAGGAATCAGGAGGTAGAGAGTTGGATCCGCAGCATAGAGAACGTAACTAGACCTCCCACTGATTCTGCCTATATTCGCGCGGCGAAGGCTTCTTGCAGAGGGACGGCAGACTTGATAATAAATGGACCCCTGTTTGATAGAATTGTAAGCTGGGAAGAGTTTAAAGTAAAGTTAAGGGTTAAATTCAGGGGGACATGTTCTGCCACAGACTTTTTTAGAATACTTGAAGGATATAAGTTGAAGTCCGATCAAGCTCCTCTTGATTTTTATGTTCGTTTAGAGGGTAATGTATACCAAGGTTTTTATGATTATCCTGGAGCCATAGGGGATCCTGACGAATTGATCAGGGTACAAGAGGTTTGCCATTTGGTTGAGGAAGCTTTAGTCCTAAAAGAGGATGGTTCGTTGTCGGAGGTGTCGATGCTTCTCAGAGGATTTGGAACCTTCGAGTTGGTGTAAAAGGTGAAAGTGAAGGTAATGTGAGTACCCCAGAGGCAGCAGGTGAACCTGAGTACCCAAGGAGAAGTTTTCGTCCAAGGCAAGTAGCTCCTGTTGAAAGGTATTGTTCTTACCACAAATCTGATTCCCATGATACAGCCGACTGTCGAAGTCGTCGACCGACGAGGTGTTTCCTGTGTAACAAGGAAGGACACTTTGCTAACAGGTGTCCCTTTCTCGCGGCCCGCCGGGACGAAGAGGTTCCAACCCCAGGCGCAGGACCCCAAGGAACCAGTAATGCCCGTGAGTAGCCAAGTAAAACATGGGAGACCCATAGTACACTTACAGGTTAATGGTCAAACGGCTGAAGGATTTGTGGATACTGGATCAGAAGTAACTATACTTTCCCGAGATGCCATGGAAAGGTTTAAAATACACCGACCTTTTTCTTCGTCGAAAACCCTGCGAGGTGCTTCGGGACGACAGTTTCAGCCTGAAGCGGAAGCGACGGTAAGAGTTGAAATCGCTCCTCATGTCTTCTGCTTCCATAAAGTATGTATAGTGGATGAAATATCTTTCCCAGGTGATATTTTACTGGGCATTGACTTACTCAGAAGGTTCAACTTCCGGCTAATTTCCTATCACTCACCCCTTAGAAAATATATGGTGTTTAATGGCGTGAAGGTGCCGCTCACGTACTCCGATGCCGCCTCAAGGGAGGTGCAGGTGATTAATAAGACCATCCCCGGAAGAGAAAAACCTGGTTCAGGTGGACAGACTAGTAACATGGGTGAGGTGGAAGACAGTGCCCTCCCCATAGTGGTGTTTTTATACATGGACAAGTACAGAATGGAACCAGGCATCCGGAGGTATGTATCTGTGGAATTACTGACCGTGTATTAGTGCCTAGGACCGTGGTGACTGTAAAAACGAACATGGTTAACGTGTGGGTAGTGAATGATGGACCAAAGCCAGTGACACTTAAAGGGGGTATGATTATCGCAAGAGTTGAACCGGTAGAACAGACTTTTCACCAAGACTCTGCTTCAAGGGAAGTGCCTCCTAAGAACTTTGTGCCCACTAGCAGGGAGGATAATGATGGGGATTCTCTAAGCAGTGTTACAGAGGAATTCATCGACGATTTCGATGACTTTTATGGGACCCAAGATTTCGGCTACACGGAGGACCAATACACCGTCTTCCCTGAAGTTAATTTCGAAACGCACACTGTGGGTGAGACGGAAGCTAGCTTCGACATACCGAAGGAGAAGGTAAACCATCTTACGGTTGAACAAAGATATCAATTGTTTTCCATTTTAAACAAATTTCCCAATTTATTTAAGGAAGGAGCTCCACTGGGGAAGGTGCCAGGTATTTCCCATAGGATAGTAACCTCCAGTGAGACCCCTCTGAGGACCAGACAGTGGCGTCTACCGGAACATGCAAGGACCACCATAAGGGAAGAGTGTGATAAGATGCTTACTGGTGGCATCATCGAGCCTTCAAAATCTCCTTGGTTGTCCCCCGTGGTTCTGGTCAGGAAAAAGGATGGGCAGGTAAGGTTCTGCATTGACTTTAGGAACCTGAACAAAGTAACGATTGGGGATGCATATCCAATGCCCCGTATAGATCAGACCATTGATGAACTGCATAACACTGAGTGGTTCACTGCCCTTGATGCCCGCTCTGCTTACTGGACGGTGGAAGTAGATCCAGAGGATAGGCATAAAACGGCATTTTCAGATGGCCACCGACTTTTCCAGTTTGCCAGGCTCCCTTTTGGACTCGCCACGGCCCCATCCACCTTTCAGAGGGCCATCAACACAGTATTGGCTCCAGTCTTGGGGAGGCATGTGCTAGCATACCTGGATGACGTGGTGGTTTACTCCCGTTCGTTTGATGAACATCTAGAACATCTGGAAGAAACCTTAGACTTGCTCAGTAAGGCTGGCTTCTGCCTAAATGTCGGTAAGTCCTCCTTTGCCACTCATGAGTTCAAATTCCTGGGATACCTTATAACCAGGGAAGGGATACAGCCAGACCCAGCTAAAGTAGAGGCCATTAAGACCATGAAGCCCCCACAGAATGTGAAGGGAGTAAGACAGTTTTTGGGATGTACCGGATTCTTCCGAAAACACATCCCCAGTTATGCCATGATAGCTGCCCCACTCACCTCTTTAACCAGGAAGGGACGATCATTTCGGTGGACAGAAGAGCATCAGCAGGCCTTTGAGGAGCTGCAGCGACGACTGATGTCGGCACCGGTCCTCCGGAAACCAGACTTTAACCGTCCCTTTGAGGTGCATTCCGATGCGTCACAGGTAGCCATCGGCGCATGTCTTATGCAGCGAGATGGGGAAGGGGTCCCTCATGCTGTTGCCTACTTTTCACGAAAGCTTAGGGAGGTAGAAAGGAGATATCCCGTGATTGATATTGAGGCCCACAACAGTTGTCGAAGCTGTCAAGGGAATTTTGATGCGTATCTTTATGGCAAATCATTTATGATTTATACTGACCACCGGCCTTTAGTATACGTATTTAAGCAGGTCACGAAGTCAATCAGGATGACTAGATGGTCCCACGAACTCTCCTTCTACCAGTACGAACTTCGGTACAAACCAGGTGCTTCCCATCATGTACCTGACCTCCTAAGCAGAGCAGTGGCGGCAGCACATCCTCTTGTCATGGACGCCCAAAAGATTGCCGAAGAGCAACAGAAGGACCCCCTATGGACTGAGATCATCCAGTACCTCAGGAACAAGGAACTGCCCCGACGAAGAACACCCTTTCCTTTAGAAGAATTCGAGGTAAGCGATGGCCTGTTGTACCATTTACGTCACCTTCCAGACCGTGTGATCCAGCAGCTAGTGATCCCTCGCACCATGAGGGATGAGGCAATAAGATCAGTGCATAGCGAACCAACAGCAGCCCACCCTGGAGTCTATAGGACTTACACGCGTCTGAGAGACCAGTATTACTTTCCTCAGATGTTGATGGGCGTCAAGAGGTTCGTAGCAGCATGCCCCCAATGTCAACGGCGAAAAGGAGTTGCGGTGCGGAGGGCTAAATTAAGTTCCGCCCCAGAGGTGACACAGGTTATGGAGAGGGTGTCGGCAGATCTTCTAGATTTGCAAGGATCTCTGAATGGTTACCGCTACGTTCTGGTCATCGTAGAACATCTTACCAGGTATTTACAGTTGATACCTTTGAAGAACAAGGATGCAGAAACAGTGGCTAATGCATTTGTGGAGAAATATGTGACTCTTTTTGGACCTCCTAATATTTTAGTAACGGATTCTGGGGGTGAATTTAAAAACCGTCTATTTTCCCAGGTATGTGAAATGTTGAAGATAAAGTTGGGATATACCAC